>JARJEC010026198.1:0-56285 GCA_030264575.1 Tachinus sp. AB-2021
TATTGGGTTTCTTATTATTGGGCTTCCTTTAAATTTTAATAATGTTTTTTATTAATCTAATTAAGTAAAAAAATACATGTACATACATGTATTTTTTTACTTAATTAGATTAATAAAAAACATTATTAAAATTTAAAGGAAGCCCAATAATAAGAAACCCAATATTATTTAGATATAGCTAATAATGAATTCAATCTTCGTTATAACAATAATAAGCAACGATCGTATTTGTTTTGTCACCGCCATACATTACTAAATACTTTTAGCTTCTGGCACCCTATTTTTAAGAAACCAGGCTGTCGGCGCCGATAGTAAATCGCCACTATGTGCGTACCCTAACCCCCGTGACAACCAAGCAAAGAAGGTTGCTGCAAGCTACAAATATTTGTTAATTAAATCTATGAAGCGTGAAATATTTACAGCTTGTTGAAACCTTATTTACAAAACGCTTGCTTGCTTGTCGCTGCCTACGTGTTTGTACCCTAAAGCATAAATAACTATAAACAATTTCCTTTCCGATTTTTTAAAGTATAGAACGCCATGCTTGAACAAAACAATATTCATTTCTAATACAACAAATAACTGTATAGATAATCTAATCCTAGACTGTCAAGACCAATGAATAAAAAATGCCACGTAAAAACTTCAAGAAAAAAAATCAGTAGTTATACCCAGTAATTCATTAAAAATAATTGAAAATTAATCACCGTTTAATAATTGTTAATACAGAAGATTAACTAGATGTAATATGATGCCAAAAGAATAAAAAATGCACTTCAAATTTGTTTACAATATATCAAATCATTTCAAAAAGTTTACTTTAAGTTTATAGATTATTTATCTTTTACCACATAAAACAGTAGAATGTTAATTATGTTTACATTTTGTTCATTTTACTCCCGTTTAATATGTTATTTTAATGTTAAATATAGTGCAATTACTGAAGAAAATGTTATTACATAAACGTGAACAAAACTACTAAATGTGTTATTCTATTTACCGCAATAAACATCATTATTAGCTTGAATTTTTTTATTGACCCACAAAAGTTTCAACTAATGTTGATCGTAGTCAGAAATATTATAAAGTACAATATATAATACAATAAGTAATGAGTTACAAAGCTTTTAATATAACTTAACCACATAATTAAACAAATTGTTAATAAAAATGTTGTAATTTAAATATACTTACTCGAGAACCGTGCCTAAAAATTGTATCCTCCAAAGCACGGACCCATTTCTCTCTCTCCGTTGCAGTTCTTGCTTGAAAATGAAATGTTTTGTGATCAACGGTGATGGTAAAGGTACTATCCTCATCGTCTATGCCTATCACGGCTCCTTTTAGTCGGACACAACCCCTCCGAACGCCACGCATCATCTTTTCTTTCGACTAGAAATAAAAATAAATATGAATTATTTTTCTGAAATAAGTAAAAAGTCAAATAAAATAAATAAAATTGGAACTGAGCCAATTTTCCACGTTCAGATCGATCTACGTTTATCAGGCTGCCGAAAATAATTATCCCAATGCTATAAAATTATAATTTGTTTGCATTTAATGCATTTTAACGGAGCAAATAATAATAATAATTTAATTACCATAAAATACATTAATCGAAATAAAAGGTCTTTGTTGAAAATTAATCTAAACTTGACCCATGCAAATGAAAGAAATGTTCCCGCAATTCCGTTAATTGAATATTTTATATCGAGAATCCTGCCTGGGTCAAATATCTCGAGAATAACATGCCGGATTAAAACGAAACAAATTGCACTCTTAAAATTGTAAAAAATGTATTAAAACATGACACTAAAATCCACATCAAATTCCCATTCTTAGGGGAGGGGAAAGAAGGTTGTTTTTATGTCATGTTTTAACACATTACTTACAATTGTAAGAGTGCAATTTGTTTCGTTTTAATCAGACATGTTGGCAGAATATAAAACAACAGTTATTAGTGTATGGCCGGGTTAATAAAAAATATGTTTTTTTAAATTTTAAACAAAATCTGTATTTTATTTTTTATGTTTAAAACATTGAACGTATTTAAAACACATTTAAAACATGTTTAAAACAAATTATTTTTAATTATTTTTTCCAATTTAAGAAACTTTTACTCACTAAAAAAGCAGAAAAACTAACAACAGTATTTAAACCAGATCTATACAGTAGTTTATGACATGATAGTATTTGTATTGTCTTTGTCGACTTTTAACCAACTGACCTCAAGGTTCTTCAGCCGTGTTAATGTAGGTATGTGTGTGTCAAGTTAAGGCTTGTTACTTTAGAAATTCCTTCAATAACTAGAATGTCATTTATTGTTTTTCGGAAAATTGTATGAATATGCGACCATGCGACACCCATGCAAGTTCTAACCAAACTTTGCTTAATTTTTGCAACTATTCGCAATTGGTCGTGCTACTAGTGATATGAAATCCCGGCAATCTTGAATTTATATTTTTACAGTGTTAGTTGTTTTATAGTGTAAAATAGCTATTAACTATGTAAGGTGGAAAATATTGCAGGTACTGCAATCGTACTAAACCTGCAATATTCTTTTATACCGTACATTGTACATAGTTTTTGTACTTGTATTAGTAAAAAATGTTGTAAAGCCAAGCCAGCCTGCGATTTTCTGATTACCACACGCTCAAATGCAACTTGCCTGCATGTTATTACAAAAAAAGTTTTTTTTTATATTTTATTAGTACAAAACTATAAATGTGACTAGAAAATATTTTTCTTTCTTAAATATAAAACAAATTAAGTGTAATAAATAGTATATCTAAATTTAATTTTTATTATTTCTTATATTTTTAATATATAAATAAATTTTCACACTGGATGACGTGAGCATCTCGTTCAAATGTTTAAGCACCCAATTCCTATTCCAAAACCTCGGTCTTACTTCTAGTCAGTATTTTAATTGTTGCTTGCGTCACTCACTTTCGAGCTGGCCTTTTGGGATTCATCAAAGGCGCAAACTCTATTTGTCATTGTAATAGATGAATAAAACACTATGTATATGAACGGAATTGGCAATTGGTTGATCAACATTTAATTTCAATAATAAATATTATTTAAAAACCCAGCATTGAAATAATTTAATAAAATATATTCTGTTATAAAGAATGTGTTGATCAATATTTATTACAATATTTGAGATCAGAATATGGTGGAATTCAACAATATTCATTCTGAAAACTCCACAAATATAATAAGAAAAGTATATTTTTTAACTTATCTTATTCACAAAACATATATACATTTCGATATCTATGTGTCATTATCAAAGGTGATTTATAATTTTCAGAATGAATATTTATTACAATGATTTTAATTGCCACAAATGCATTAATATCAATAAAAATTATCATTTTTATAATAAAGAAAACATATATAAGTTCTACATTTTATTTAAGTATAATTTTAATTCAAGGATTTAATCTTTTATTGTTTGTGTAACTTTGGAGATAAGCAGGAATAAAATCACAGCTGGTATTCCATGCTGAACATTGTTTGAGAAGTGTTAAAGCATAAATGTGTTTCAATACACATCATAATTAAAAAAAAATTGCAATCAAATTATTTAATAAAATATTTTCAGTTTTAAAAAATGTGTAAATCAATATATTTTACAATGTTGGTTTTTTAATTGCCACCAATACATTAATATCATTAAAATGGACATTCAATACATCACACTTACTTATATCATTACACATTTGTTCAAAACATTCTTTTTGTATGGGCCACCCGGTATATTATAAATGTAAATTATAACCAAATTAATTAAATAAGGACACTGATTTATTGGATTGATTTGTATGGTATTTATTTTAAGAAAGTTATGCATATTAAATAAATAAAATTGCAATAGATTGGTATATTATACCACCCTGTATTTTCACAGGATATATTAGGAAAAATATAAAAAATTAAAAACATTCGGCATTTACTGCTTTTTTATGCCCTTAATACATAAATAACTATTGATTATATTTAAATATTACGTTCTTAATTAAGTATGTAAATAAATAAGTCAAAATACAGAAAATAGTAGAAAACTCATTGGTCAGAAGACAATTCTGCCACTCGTCGCTTCGTATTAATATTCGAATAAAAATTAAAGAATATGGGGAAAATAAAACGTCGAGAACTTTTAGATTTAAAAAGTTCAAGCTACCATACATAAAATACGTCGTCTCGTGAAATTTTGCAAAAGATGTTCTCACCTGACATTTCTGTGATTTTTTGTCTGCAAAAAAAAACTCGTCTTTAAGGTACCCCAAAGACAAAATTTTCAAATATTGTCTTCGATCCTTGCATCAAGTAACGGAGACACACGAAAAAAAGAAAAGAATTTTGCCTGACATACTAGTTGAATGGTTGCACTAACTCACTAGCAAGTTTGGTAATAATTTTTATAAATGTACCTAATTGTTATTTTATGAATACTTCTCACAAACTAAGAATTATAGTGAACACAATTGATTTCTAACGATCTTACAATTTCTCATCATCTGAAAAATAAAAATAAAATAACAAATAATAATAATGTTAAGAATAATAAACATAAAAGTGATGAAAAAACTTCTAATTTCGTTTGCCAATTAGTTATAATATTTGGTGGCAAACTCAACTTGAAGACGGTTATATTACTTATACTTATACTATCAAATTTCTTAAAGTAAAAAAAAAAATGTAATCCAATTATAAAGCCAACTAGTTTGCTGCTTATTAGGTTACAAAACAAACTTAAAATTAGAAGCTCAATGTTGATTTATATTTACTGAATTGAACCAACAAACACTCGGAGAGAATTATGATTTCCGACCGACC
Organism: Tachinus sp. AB-2021; assembly: GCA_030264575.1. Classification (NCBI taxonomy): domain Eukaryota; kingdom Metazoa; phylum Arthropoda; class Insecta; order Coleoptera; family Staphylinidae; genus Tachinus; species Tachinus sp. AB-2021. The sequence continues at coordinate 4,846 of JARJEC010026198.1, forward strand.
AAGTGTTTTTAGATCAGTTGATTTGAATGGTCTATAGTAATCGACTAAGTCGATTCACGACTGTTCAGCAATACTTCAACTTTACAAAACATTTGTGAGGTGCTTGATAAATGTGACATGCAAATAATTTGCGTTTTTGTCCACGGCGTTATACAAAATAAAAATATTGAACAATAAACAATAATATCTGCTCATTGTTTGAATCAAGGTGAAATAATGCATTGGCTATTATGGATTTCAAACAGACGACGGAAATCCTCCTCAAATCACAAAAGAGTTTTATTAAAATAATAAATACATTATCATACTATTATGCTTGAAGAAAATACAAAATTTGAAATAGTTTTGTAGTATAGTACTCAGACATACTTTAACATTACAAATTTGAAAGACAATTTTAATTCACTTGATTCGATTAATGCATCATTCAATTATTATACTTGGGGAGGAAGGTATTTCACAGCTTATCTAAAAATATAAAACTGCACCAATAAGATATTCGTAAGTAAAATTTAAAAATGTATTCTAAGCAGTAAAGCACGCCATGGGCGTATTTTATTATAACTTAACTCTTGTTAAGTTATAATAAAATACACTTGTGTATCGAGAACAAGATAGCATCAATGGTAAATTAAGAAATAAGACTAGGCATTGAGACTATTCATTTACTTACTATTTTGTAGCAATGTATTGTTTGTTATTATATGTTATACACAATAATATAACAAGTACTATATAGAATAGGGAATTTGAAATTATAAAATGTATTGGCAGGCCAATTTTGGATAATTTTTTGGTTTTATTTGCATGTTCTATTTGTTTTTCAATAATAGTTATGAAATAAATCTTCAAACAAAACTTGTAGGACCTACAATTTCCTAAAAGTTTCATATGAAAAGAATTTACGTGACGCCAAAATCAACCTCCTTATAGATAAAATAAATATCCTAATACCCAGTATCTCGAGTACGCAAAACGAGTACTGTAAAATAAGTTAACCGACAAATACCATATGTACTTTATATCATTCTGTCAAATTTTGTTAAAAAAAATAGTTTAACAAATCCATTTTCATTTTAGGAACATGATTATTGCTAACTATTTGGCAATTGTTTAATTTGTTGATAATGTTTGTATTAAATTGTATTCTCAAATACTACAAAGTTTGTATGAAAAATTAATTGCAAATATGGTTAAAGGTATCAAAAACAGCTAAATGGTTATATTCAGTATTTTATTTTTGAATCAATGTCTAGTCAAAATTTAGTGAAAGAAAATAAAAGCATTTGAAAATAGCCTATATTTAAGATTTTCGGATCTGGGTACTAGGCCTCCCAGAATCCCATTAAAAATACCAAATGTTTATATAGGGTATATCAAAATGATTATACAGGGTGTTAAAAAGTTTAAAACACACTAAATTGGTGTTTCAAAATTTTTATCTAGTGTGCTTCAAAATCGTTATACATGCTGTTAGAAAAAGTTTATTACATGGTGTTTCAAAATTGTTACACACAAGGTGTTTTAAAGTGTTTATACTGATTGTTTCAACATCGTTATAAAGGGTTTGTCAAATTTTCCTTTTATAACATTTAATTTTCATTGGCTGGAAATCTTAAACATTCATTAACATAAAATAAAATAGTCGTCATTATTTACGGGTTAACGCTAGTATTATGATAAATCTCGTGCTGCATTAATCATCCACATGAGTTGTTGCATACAATACCGTAAATAACGTACTATTGATGATGACTAAATTTCTGAAACATACTGAGAATTAAGTCAGAATAGTCACTCAAAGGTGTAATTTATGAGTAGAAATTGACGAAAAAAGGAATTAATTTTATAAAAATTTTATAAGAAAAAAAATTAAAAATTAAGGTTAATTCATATCAACTCTAGAAGACCTGAAACAAATTTATAAAAAGAAAAATGAAAAACAGCAATTTTTATATAAAACCTACTAAAAATTGCGATTTGTTAGAGAATGGTATTAAAAAACGCAACTTAAAAGAGAAAACCTACTAAAATGTGTGTGGAATTTATAACATTAGATTTAGTCGCACTTAGAATTTATTAAAGAAATTTTATTTAAAGTTTTGCCTCCAGCGACAGCGTAAAGAAGGTTACAATCGGTTATTGGACCGTTATAAATAAAATTGTTTAAACCGATACAAGAACCGAATCTATAAAAAGCAATCAAACCGTGATTCGAAAACGAATCGTTTAATTGAACAGTTCGATTCCCTGGTCCTAACAAAACGATTATTAACAAAATTTTAGAATTTAACAAAATAATTTTATCTTTTACTATACTAATTGAACAAATTAATTTAGTACATTCTACATTTATACTGTAACTGCTTCAGCTGTGTACTAATTTCATTTACGACATAATAATAGCTGCACCCGTGTTCGCGATTAAGAGAATACACATTCTATTATTATTTTTTACTCTTTTCTCCTAATAACCAACAATTTTAGCGCACATAGCAAGGATTTTATTTAGAATTTTATTTTATAATATCATAAATTTATTATTCTAAAATAAAATTTATTTTATTTTAGAACATCAATAAAACAAACAATGCAATTAAATTATATTATTATTATTAAAAATTAGCTTTATCAAGAGTACAATAATAATTAACATATATGTGCAGCCTGTATTTAATGACAAATTCAAATAAGCGTGCCAGCTTGATTGAAATCCAATATTAGTTTACTAGTTCATGATCGACATAATAACTACGAATGTCAAAACAATACAATTTGAATATATAGTATTAACAATGTAGGTTAATTAGTTTGCAATAAGTTCGTTGTGTGTAGATTACCAATGGTTACAAATTTTAACATAAATAAATTGACACTAACGTCTTGAACGTAAAAATCTACGTCGATGAATATAATATTAAACGTTCAGGTGATTCTAATTATAATCTCATCAAAAAACAATAATTAGTAATTAACCTCGTAATGTTTTGTTCCTCTTTTAGAAGGAAATAAATTGGACAATAAAATATTTATTGTTTCTAGCGGTTGGAAGGAGCAATAGGTTTACAACAAATTCTGCATTCATAACAGGTTGCTTTAATGTTAGTGCAGATTTACTAGGTGTTGTTATGCACACACGTAAGTTGAATTATAAAACAAATCGTTTCTTCAATTTTTACTTAAATTACATTGACCGAATTATATGGAGGGCAACATTACTTTTATATAATATTTTATTAAGAAAAAAAGATTAATTTATTTTCTATATTTTGGTTTTTCATGTCATTGGTAAAGATCCTAAAGAAATTTTTATATTTTATTATTTTATAAATTTTGGTTATTTTTCTTGAAAATTACATTCATTTGTTCTTAAAAGCAAAGAGGTTTAAATCTATATCTAAGACTACTTCAGTATATGAATATTATTAGTTAATTTTTAATCAGAGAATTGTCATTCACATTCTATGATACTGTTACGGTTGACATTGAATCAACCAATTTCCAAAATTACTAAGTGCTTAAATAAATGATGGCATGTAGTAAAACTTCTAATTGATTTATTTAATTAACTTGAAATCACCAATACGCGTGCAAACATGGAATCATATCAAACATTTTAATTGAACACAGAACGTATTTATCAGAATTTTTCATATAATAAATAATTGCAATATTTTGACACTATTTCATTAAAACTTGAAATAAAATAAAACCTTGTTGATGACTTTTGCCGAAATTTAGTGAATAATCTCAATAAGTGCAAAAGTAAATGACACGTGAAATGCAAACCAAATGCCATTTTTAAAATTTTTTATTCAATTTATTCATACGATAAGTTTCTAAGATCGCGAACGGACATATTTTTAAATAATAATTATATATATATATATATATATATATATATATATAATATAATTACTATTCAAATTATCTAAATCTTAAACAAGATTAAAGTTCTTTGACATTTTTAATATCGAGTTTATTATAAAAATGTAAAAAAAATATCAACATGTTTAGAGATAACGACAGTTACGGACAACTGTGATTTATGAAAATAAATTAATAAATAAAATTTTTACTATACTTATATTTTTTTAAATATATAGCCGATACTAGATTCAATCATTACCGAGTTATTCAAAATATATTTGATTAATAAGAAATTCATTGGTTCAATTAAGCGGTTCACTTAGTTCCCATTAAAAATTAAATGTAATTCCCAGAACAAAGTTATAAAAACTTTTTTGTCCCTTTGGGAGAAAACCAATATAGAAATTGCAACACCAATAAGAAGTAGAAAATTTGTAATAAAATTTGGCCAATATACAGTGTGTCCCCGGACTGCGTTCTTGATAGATAATATAGTGGTTGAAAAATGTAATCGTACAAAATAAACGTATTCTTTATGAAATCTTTCGTTTCTCGAATTAAACATATTATACAGGGTATTCAAAAATTACATCCAATGTAATAGCATGTTTCAATGTTACAATTAATCAAGTTAGTGAAACTGTAGTAACAGATGAAGTGTTAAAATAATTACAAAACAATTCTACAGAAAAAAATATATAAAAAAGAAATTTTCAATTAGTCTACCTTCAATTTCGACAGCCAATTTCAACTTTCTTCTAAATTTACGATAAATACTGCACAATTCTTTGATTTCAATTTCGTTTATAGCTTCTTGTATAGCAATTTTAATGCAATTAAATCGTCGTTTGAACTTTATAAATTTGTTCGCTTCAATACACCCCATATTTAAAAATTTAGCAGTATAAGGTCCGGTGACCGTTGTGGCCATAATACAGGACCATATACCATACACGTACAATACGCTGTCCCCTTTCAGGGTAGGCAATAACACGGTGTACAATACATCTACTCATGCACGCTCTCTTATTCTTTCCACTTTACGAACAACATCTAACTAACTCTTATATGATCTAACTTCCCATCCAGATACTTTTACATTGTAAATTTTCTCACTTGATCCTCACTCATTCTGTCAATATAACCAAACCAACTTAATGTACAAGGTGGCCAAATATGGTCGTTACTATAAGCTATATCGGAAACTAAAAATGCTAGATGAACTCTGACAAGGTTGTCTGTAGTTAATTTTGAGAGATGAGTTTAATGGTATTAAAAGGATTATTCCATAATTTTAGTTTCCAAGGAAAACGTTTTCTAGTATAGTCTCTATTTGGTTTATTTCTCAAGCTACAGGATACTTATAACACATCTTGTGGGCACTTTTTTACGTAGAATCCAGTGGCGTAGCCAGTATTTTTTTTCCGACTTTAAATTTTTGAGATATTTGATCAATTTTTTTTTCAAATGGAAACTAGTGTGCTATATTTTTATAAAATAGAGAATTTCATCCTGATTTCAACGGGTTTGGTGTTAGGTAAAACGAATGATTCCAGTTTTTATAAGTAATTTAACTAAAATCTATACAAATTAATAGGTAGCTGCTAATAAACTGATATTTTATATGACTAATTTTACTTGTTTAAATTTGTAACATTGTTTATTTTTCTTGGATATCCTTGGCAACGGGAGTGTTTTACTATGCAAGAAAAATCAATATTGCTATTTTTATTCAATAGCAAGTTTTTATTGTTTTAGTTGTTATAAATTAAGTTTTACAATTTAAAATAAATATCAATAATGTTGTGTGAATAATTTGAAACAAGAAATCTGTGGATTTAATTTTTATTTTTAGAAAAAAAAATTGTTATTAATAACTGCAAACCTAACAAATTATATGTCGTTGAAATCAGGATAAAATTCTACATTTTATAAAAATATAACGCACTACCATTATAGTTTCCATTTGAAAAAAAAAATTGATGAAATTTCTTCAAAATTAAAAGTCAGAAGAAAAAAATACTGACTACGTCACTGGATTCTACGTAGAAAACATGTGTTAGCCCTGTGCCCATAACTTAAAAAATAAACTAATTAGAGGATATAATAGAAAACGGCTGATTTAAAAAAAATCACATTTTCCTTGGAAACTATGAATTATAGAAAAATCCTGTAACTACCATTATTTATCTCGCAAAATTAGATCTAGACATCCTTGTCAGAATTCATCAAGCATTTTTAGTTTCCAAGATAGCCTATAGTAACGTCCAAATATTTTGGCTACCCTCTACTTTGTTCGCACTGGTCTATTGGTTTTACTTTCAAACCACATTCGTATATTACACTTAACTCTAACCATACGAATCTTTCCACATACACTTCTTAAGTACCCAATTTCAATGACTTTACATTTGTGTTTCTCCTTACACACTTATGCGCTGATCCATACACATTTACACACATTTATATACTGCTATCTTTGCCTCCTTGGACAATTTTTTGCAATCATACACATACTTGAAAATTCTTTCCTCGATGCATTTATGCGCCTCTCAATCTCTCCATCGATACTACCGTTCTAATTCGTATTAAACATTCTTCTTAAATACACAAAATCACCCACCTGATGCTAACACTCACCGTTCAAACTGATTATACAATCATTGCCTACTTCATTCTTACTAAAACTAAAAACAATTGTTTTTGCCTCTTCCACATTTATACAAAGATTCATTTCATTTGTTTGAAAATTCGGTCGATTTATTTTTTTAAAAATATATTAAACCAGCACGGAGACATAACGCATCCTTGACTGACTCCTTGATTTATATTAAATCAATTGTTCAGTATGTCCTATCTAACTCACGCATTAGCCATCATACGTAGCAATACCGTCATTTATTAAATTCACTCCATACTCGTTTATAATCTCGATCATATGCTTATTTTTTATCAACAAACCCATAGTATACTTTCTTTTTCACTGCCATGGCATAAAATCACATTGCACGTCCCATATTTTTTCACACCCTTTCAATCAATACTCTTCCATACACTTTTCCTGCAAAACACAACAAACTAATTGCTCAATAATTTTCACAGTCACTGTTACTGCCTTCACCATTGTATAAACCATAGGACCACTCATTTGGCATTCTAGACTTTCTAAAGCATAAATTAAACAGCTCAATTAATCTTTCAATAAATGTATTGCCCACATACTTTGACATTTCACCGGTAACCCTAGCCACACTCACGGCGTCTCCATTTTTACCCATAATTACTACGTTAGTGGTTTCGTCAAAAAATAGTAATGTGTAAATTGTGGTCCGCCAAAATTGTCTCTACAGAAACGTTTTCCTTTGTCTCATTGATATAAATTATGAAGAAATTGGGTTCAAATAATTTAATTTCGTTTTGTTTAAAAACTCTTTGCAAATGACTTTTAATCTCCGGTATTTCTTTTCCTTTCGCGAAACGAGATTTTTGGATTTTCCTCCACATAATTAATTTCTATAATTGTTGTCTGGTGCAGCAACTTCAATTTAAATCTTCATTTCCTTTGTTATTGTTATTTGTTCCATTTTTAGTTTAATTAAATTTCTTTAGCACTTTACATACATATTAATAGGATACTTGACACAGTGTATTATATTTAAATTTTTAATTACACAAAAGTAATTTTTAAAATTAATAGAAGATTTGATACAGAATAAATTTGTTCGTACGATTATACTTATAAGGAATTCAATCAGAGGACACGCTGTATTTCAATGCAGGCAGTGTTTTGCACGTGTGGTTCTAGCTTTTCATCAATATTATCAAACGATCAAAATCGAATAAACCTACTTCATAGGCAATAGCGATAAACAAGCATGTTATTAACCACCATGCATCCCCAAACAGAACCACCTCGATTCAACGCTACTCTGCGCCATTTGTATATATATATATGTATAATTACAATAAAATCGACATAATAATTTTGATAGTGTCCTGTTTCTAATTGGTGTTGCAATTTCCTAGTAAGTATATTATAACATTTGTTCATCACCAAGCCGCTCTTTGATCAGTAGTTTAAGTTCCATAAAAAAAAAATCGATTGATCACGTACGATTCGCACATTTGCGAGGATAGAGTCTTAACTAATAAAACAATAATTACGAGATAACCTAAGATCAATTAAAAAAATATTTTAACATTTTTTTCGTAAATTTGTACAATAACCCTATATTATACCCATTATATAATTATTTATAATTGATTTTCATTGTGACAATTGGCATAAAAAATAATGAATAAATATAAATGAACTACTTACGTATATCTATTGTTGAAATGCTCATTACTACACCTTTTTTAATTTTCAACTTCATTTACAAATGTATTTATAATTTATATTAAACATTTACATACAACAGGTGAACTTTGCCATTGGGAATAATATGTATATATTTTTTTAGATATTTATAGCAAGACATCTAGTTCCAGTCCTGTCCAGGTAGTAGTCACTCGCAAAACAAATTGGGCGATCTACAATTCGGCAAAAGTAAACGAAATGAATACTACAAGACAATTTACTTATGATTATCTATTCAAATATAAGGGTGGTAAGATATAATCAAACTTTATATTAAATTAGTCAAAATTTTGTGTATTATATAATAAAGTAATTTAATTTAGTGATACTTTATTTTAATTAAGAATAAAACTATCTTAAACAACAAAATAATACAGTGCGTTTTTTTTTTCATGGACTATAGGAATACATATTGAAAATTTCATTGGTTGTTAATGGTTTTTCTAGAGCAAATTTTTGCATTAGTTTTGGTACACTATAAGTTTTCATAGTCTTCAAGGGCGTTGTACATGCATGTTTAGCTAAAATAAAGTGCATTTTAGAAAAAATCTTTTTAATAATAATTCTATATTTATATTTTGCATCGTCGGAGGATTTAAAAACTAATAATAATTAGTTACTTATGTATAGAAATTTGTTAAAAATAAAAACTACAGGAGGTATAGCGTACTAAAGCTTTTCTTCCTCCCTTCGCCCCGATTAAACAAGCGTATAATTTCAATTTTTCATAAAAATTATTCAAATTACCAATTATGAAGTATGACAATTATACATTAAAAACATATGAATTTGTTAATCTTAATTTACATGTCAAATATGAGTGTAAACAAATTGTTGACAACATAATATATATTATACATATATATGTATATTTTAACATATATTATAAATAAATACCAAACCATTATCCTCAATTGCATCTATTGCATTTTTTAATTCGAAGTAATCCGAAATAATGGATTTATTGTCTCGTTTTGCATTAAATATAAATTTAAAAGCAATTTCTTTAAGAAAGTTACTCATGCCTTTTCACCAACTTAACTAATTTTAACCTTCTATAGCACAACTAAAGCTTGTTTTCAAGGTATTTTTAAAATCTCACTCCACTAGCTTCTAAACATTTTGGATTATGTATGACATACATACATACACACATACAGACAGACATTTTTCTAAAAACCATTTAGATCAACTTGGGGGGCATCAAAATGGATATTTTCGCTAAAATCTCAATTTTAAAATTTTGAGGTGTGACCTATACTTTTCTTTTAGAAAGCAAAAATTAAAATACTGCTAAAGATAATGTAAACTTACAATGTACCAAAAATTATACGAACTTTTGCTCTAGAAAAACCAACCCATAGCCAATGAAATTTTTATTATGTAAATCCCTATAGTGAATGATAAAACTACAAACGGACATTTCCTACTCCGGCTTTTTTTAAATTCTCGACGTTTTAGGTCATTTAGAGATGTTTAAGCAAAAAAAAAATTTCGGCCAGGACGATGATTAACAAAGTTCCCCCATTCCATCTTCTCAAAGAATGGAATGTGGGGAACTAAAAGCGTTCTGTATACACGATGAAAGCAGCAGCACTTAAGTATCATTCACATACAGATTAATGCAGTTGCAGTGCAAAGGTAGTGTAGAATGCTTACCTTAAGTAAATATATGTAACCGGTCAAATCCAGATGAGTGCAATTGTATTAGAGTGCAGAAGCTGAGGTCCAAATTTTCTACACTACAACGCACTCACACAACGGCCAATCAGATACGACCAATACGACTTCCCTGTCACATACATAGCCGTCTGTTCTCAAATACAATGAAATGAAGTATGCTATTTAAGTATCTGTGTAATACATTACTTCATTGGTTTACTTGGAGCCCCCCACCCCACCCGATTAACACAAACTCTTACTAAAAGACGTTGATAGAGTGATTTTAATGTAAGATCGTCTATGGTAAGACCCCGTCCGATGAGTTTTTATACTATGCTTTACACTTTATGAATGTCGATGGAAATTTTGTTATTAATTAAAAATGGCTTGTAAATTTGTTTGAATTTTAAGTTTGTAAAAATCTTATTAGTGCGTCCAAGAAGTACTCAAATGATAATAAATTAATTTGATTCATTTAATTATTTAAATTTGACATGACCTTTTAGCAGTTATGCTACGAATGACAATTCAGTGGATGCGTTTTTACTATACTGCAATGCAACTACACTAATCTTTACGTGAATGATCGACTTTTATTACAATACAACTGCACTGTTTTATGACAATTTTTGTTTGTAGATTTTAAAACTGCAAAATTGTCAAAAAATATATAAAACATAGCTAGTTGCTCTACCACATAGTTTGAGTAGCTTCGAATAAATATCCGAGAACTTCTATACGCAGCATTTTGCCCTTTATCTAAATACGCAAAATGAAAAAATGTAAAAAAATATTACTAATTAATAATTGTATAGTCGTATATTAAAATTTAAATTATAATATTCCTTAAACTTTTATTGAAACTAAATTGGTCAATGTTTTTAAGTCACGTAATTTTGAGCATGACAACTATGACGAGATCAGGGTTACCAATCATAATCATTTTTATGGTTTTCTCCTTAAAGCGGTGTTTATACTATGTGATTTACTTATGACTTTGCTTGTGATAATTTTAAATAAAACATCCCAGACGTTTGAAATGCGATATTCAGTTTACACTACACATAAACATAGCGTCCAAGTGTATTGTAAACTGAATATCGTATTTCAAACGTCTGTGGGATTTTTTATTTGAAATTATCATAAGGAAAGTCATAAATTAATCACATAGTGTAAACCCCGCATTATTCAAAATTTTACTATAAAAATAAAAATCAAAAGCACTATAAAATTGTCGTGGACAAAAATATTCTATTCGCATTTTCACTTTTATGATGTCGTCAACGTCATAAACATCATCCTCATGAATAAAAGCTATCATTATATACTTGGTGAATAATATACTATTTTTGCACTTAACGAATTAAAAAAGATTTTTTATAAATAAATTAAATTTGTTTTGCTTCAGACGATCGTGTGGCCGACTGGTTATTTATGAAGGATCCCATATTCGTACTTTTGGTAATATCAATATATTTATTACTTATTTACGCAGTCCTTCCAACATATATGAAAAATAGAAAACCATACAACTTAAGGACAACAATACAATGGTATAATATCTTTCAAATTGTATCATGTTCCTTGCTTATATATAAGGTAATATTATTAGTTTATTAATAATCCCTTTTTATAGGTCTTTCAACAGTTATATTTTTCGTTTGGGTTTTAGTTACAGTTCAAGTTCCAAATATTTTATTTTTTTTTAAATAATTACAGTGTTAAAAATAAATTATTGATATTTATCGGATTCCGGACTTTATACTAGTAATTCCGAATAAATTGAAGCCTTCTATCAAGTCGAATAGTCTGTTACACTTGTTATAAATCTAAACAAAAAACACTAGATACCCTCTAGTGCTTTTGTCAATGTCAATATATTTAAGTATTGACTTAACTACATAAGTTTCGGTTTCGCCCAAAACTACGAGGTTTAGCCAAATATTCGGTAACGGTTTCAGTTGTGGTTGAAAATCAAATTTCGGTCGGACAATAATTTCTAAATAATTATATTATATATTTATATAATATAAGTATATAGTATTCATGAATTGCTTCATAGTTTATACAAATTACAATAAATACAAAAATACATTAATACTTAAAACAGTATCCAATTCAATATTTGAAATATCAGTACAGTTTGTAGTGTAGGTATGCTAATTTTATTCTTGTTTACGATATAGCATGCTAACTTTGGACAATTTTTTGTGTAATAAACTTTTCCGACACTCGGATATACAATTTTACCAATAATGCCTTTGAGTGTTCACGGAAAGATCGACAATATCGGGGTTGTCAAAAATGGTTTGCAACAAGTTTGTGAAACGCCCTAAAAGGCGCCCAAATTGTCAAACCAAACGGTTTACAAACCGCTTGTGAACCGTTCTGCTCGCGTGTGTATACGGCTGGTTCGACAAAGCAGTTCGCAAGGACTTCGTGTCTCGGCCTAAAAGGCTTCCAAATTGTCAAACCAAACGGTTCACAAGCCGCTTGTGAACCGGTCGGTTCACATATTTATACGCGCTTTATAAATAAATTAATGGCAAACACTTTACATATAAACCTCATTCTTTCATTGATACCATACAGGAATTGACAATAACTCCCAATTTCTTTTACGACACCACATATTTGCTTAACAATGCACTAAAAATAAGTACATAATCATACGGCCCCATCAGAATTTTAAACTATAATGAAAACCTCCACCACACAAAACATGGCCAGTAACGCAATATGAAAGGAAAGCGTAAATTGTTTCAACAAGAAAACATGGTAATCGAAAGATTGGAAATTGCTAATAATCGTAATTTACAAGACTCCGTAAGACAGTATTCGACACACTGACGGTTTAATCATGACAACAACGAATTCTAGTCAAAATGACACTGTTTTTTTTAGAAAAACATTTATAAATATTAACATTCCCTAAAAAATATATTCAGATATGCGAATTATACATCTCAAGTACAATCAATTATGAATAAAATTTTTGAAGCTATTATATTCCTAAACAAAATAAACTGCGACATATTATGCATTAGCGGATCTTGGGCAAAACTAGATCAACTTAATTTAATTAACATATCAAACTTTAATGTAATTTCTTATTATGAACAATGAATAATCATAGTGGTGTGCCCATGCCTCATTCTTACGAAACCAAATGCAAACGTGGAAGTAATAAAACATATAGAGGTTTTGAATGAAGATAAAATTGAGACATATGGTATCAAATACTATTTAGATAAAAATGATTATATAAATATACTAACAACCTACAGAGCAGCAAATAACAACATGGATCAATTCCATAATAAACTCAATAGCGCATTACAAAAAATCGTGATAATACTTGGTGATTTCTAAACAAATCTATTAAATGTAAAAAATAAGCAATCAAAGCATTTATCAACTGCATAGAATCGTTCAACATGAAAAATAGGATCATCAAACGAACAACATCAAACTAACAAGAGTAACAAAAATTAATAGAACATGTATAGATAATATTCTACTATACAAAAACAGTAAATGTGGGCATCAACCACGTAATACACCCTGGATTGTCTGATTCGGCACAAGTACTAGATCTTAAATTAACTAAAAGAATTAAACCGCCAAATAAATTATGTACTTTAGAAACTATAGCGACGAAAACAATATTAGACAATTTAAATTAAACTTACGCAAAGAATATTGGAGTAATTTAAATGTTAATAATGCAATTAACACAAAATTAGAATATTTTATAGATATACTGAAATATTACATTGATATACGATCATTTAACTGTTATTATAATGATATAACGAAAGCCCATCAAAAGATTTCATAATTCTATCTATAAAACAAACAATTTCTTTTTTAAGAATAAATTTGGTAATTACAGAATTACGTAATAACATCAAGTTCAACAAAAAATGTGTAAGTGTTTTTGCGAATTTGTCAAAAGCATTTTACAAAGTTAACATTATTAGAGAAACAAGAAGGTTATGGAATTCATGGCACCCTTTTGAATTGGCTCAGAAATGACTTGCAGCGCAGAAAACATTATGTTGAAATAAACAACACCTATTCGGGACAATTTTAAGTAAATCCAAATTTGTCTCAGGGTTCCGTCTTAGGTACACTGCTTTATATTATCCATAATCTATAACAATGATTTGAATGTCATTTCTTCAGATGGAAAATTAGTTAATTTTACCGATGATACTATTTTGCCACACTGTGATCATTGCGAAGTTGCTTTACTTAATAACATTAATAATTCGCTAGCATCTACAAGAGCGTATTGTTCACAAAATAACTTAAAAATAAATAGAAAAAGACAGTTTTTATAAACTTTGTCAAACTACAATAAAATATGACAGTAAAACATTACATCAGGTAACAAACATAACATTTTTGGGAATTATAGTTGACAAGAAATTAGTAGTTTAAAGATAACATATTTGCTGTTAAGCAATTTTATTTTGCTTATATTCATTCCATTTTAGCACATATCCCTGAATGTTGGTATAATGCTGATGCAACTAAAGTTTTTTAAAATCCAAAAACGTATATTATGAAACATGGTTGGCATAAAAAGTAATGATGGCATCTTGAAGCCCTCATTTTAAAAAGCAAAATAGTAACCCTTTAGCAACAATATACATATATAGCCTTCTACTGTACATGAAATAAAAAAAAATAATACTCAAACGGCGGCTTCTGTTTATTTTCATTAGATGAACTATAGTATTCTTGCGGATTTCAGTTTAGAATAATACATAATTACATTGCATAACATATTTACTAATGTTAATTATATTACTGTATATACTGATTTTGTATCAAATTTTGACATGTTCCATGAGTCTATAAAATTATTAAATTATTATTAACGATTTTTATTTAAATTAATTTAGCACATAACCACTTTATATGATTAAACGTGTTTTAGATTGCTACCTCGGGTTGGACCACAGATTTGACATTGGGATGCGAGCCTACGGATTATTCATACAAACCCAATGCAATGAGTCTATTAGCATGTTGTTGGTGGACATGTTTACTCAAACAAATAGAATTAATAGAAACTATATTTTTTTCACTTAGAAAGAAAGAAAATCAAATTTCCATATTACATGTCTACCACCACACGTCTATGGTACTTGTGAGTTGGATAGCTGCTAAATACTACGGAGGTAAATCAACTTAATTATAATAATAATTTTAGAGCACCTAATTTTCGCATTACTTTCCTATTTACACTTTACAATTTAAAATTGCGTTAGTAACCAAACTGATATTTATAAAACTAATTGTTTTTTGGGTTTTAATTTTATTGGAAATTTTACTATGTTCCCAAACGTACCACAACTTTGAAGATCTCAAAAAGAAAAATGAAGACTTTCTGAGCATTTTAGAATTATTATTATTATCGTTTTCTATCAATATTTTGATTTTTCATTAGCTCAATGGCATAAAAAAAAACAAAATATACAATCAGAAGAAAAAACACATACAGAATGAGGATTAATTAGTGGCTACGCGTCAGGTAATTTTGTAAATCGTGCAAAAAAAATTTTTTTACGTCCAAACAGAATAACCCTATAGATGCGCAACTCGTGTTAAAAATGAGATAGAATTTCTTATTTTATGCAATAGAAGTCGCGCAAATCAGCATAATAATATAAAATACGCCAACCAAATCTGCAAATTAACAGTTGGTTTGAGCCACAGATGCATGTAATTGTTCTTTTAGACACCCGATGTAAACCGCAGCATGTTGTTTACCCTCTACCAGACACAGGTATACTTTGAGAATTTGTATACTAAATAGATTTTATTTAATTTGCCACTATAATGTTATTTATTGGAACAAACATGCGGGCACAATTTGCCTTTTATAACTATCTATGTATTTCTTATGAACCGCTGTTTAGTTCTGGACAACGCTATCTGCAGCAGTAGTGTCGGATGTAGGGAGTGCGTGGAAAATTTAATGGTTCCATCAAATAAATTGAAAATCAAAGAATTTATGGTGGAAAAGTGCAGTGTGCCGAGATGTGATGTATCCGAACAAAATATACGATATTTTAAATTACGAAATATTCCTTTATACAACGATAAGGTAAACTTTATTTATTTGTTCAAGCGTTCCACATTTAAAAATTATCTAACATAATATATAAATATATATGTTACGGTTTAAGTATATATACCTATAAATGTGCACATTTCTCCTGATTTTGTACTTTTTCCATAAAATATATTAGATAATTTTTAAATATGGAATACTTAAATAAAATTAAAGTTTAATTACATCATTATACAGAGAAAATTTCGTAATTTAAAATTTCGTTGAGATACATCATATCACGGCACACTGTACTTTCCCACCATAATATTTCTGTGATAATTCTATCAATCTATCAATTTTATTTGATCAAATTGCAAACTTAGCTATGACAGTTAATGACAAATAATAAATAATTAATGAAGTTTGAAATATTTTTTGCTTTATGACGTCATGATACAGCTAGCGCTTGCGATGATAATATTCAGAACTATATTATTTGATACCAACATAGGCAACCCATGGCCACAGGGCCATAAAGTTGCCCAGCAACAGTAATGTCAACAAGCAATACTGTTCAAGTGCATCAATCAAATGTCTCATTTCAGGTTTCAAGAATGTTTAAGAACAATGTTTTTCAGTTTCTGATTCCATTTTCTATTGAGCACAATGGCTTTGTACCATCAAGCATAACGTACAATTTTAAAATTTTATAAAAACAATTTTCATTAAAAATTTTTAAATTACAAAATTTTTGTTTTGCTACTTTCTGTTGTTAAATAAGTAGGAAAGTCTTAAAAAAAATAGAAATATTAAAAAAACCGTTTTAGTAAAACGTCTTTTTCGACGTTACATAAATTAAAAGAATTTTGTTTCTATTTATAAAATAATTGTAAATCAGCTTTCAAATTTCTTTGTGTTTTAAAAACAATATTTTTTTCTATTAGACAAAAAAAAGAAAATAAAAATTCTTTCAGAAGAGACAAAAATGTTTTGTGGCTGCAGTAGAACTAATGGTGCTTTCAATAAAATATAATTACAGTCTAAAGCATTTTTCAGCGTAGAAAATTGTATTGTTTGATTATTCTTTCTCTAGTTTGTAACTATTATGTTTGTATTGTAAATTGGTTGCAATTAGAATAACAAATCTTTATAAATAGAAAATAAATGAAAAATGATTTTTTCAAATAGTTTTACCTTTTTGTTTTAAATCAGAAATCATTTATTTATAAATTTCTGTGATTCAACATAAGCTTTTGTTTATACAAAAAGAATTTTAGAACATAAAAATACTTTTTAACAATTTTAGTAAAAAATAAATTTACGTACAAAAACAAATAGAAAATTTAAATGTTTCTACATTATTTTTTATTTCACTGTTTTTTGCTCCTATTAAGAAAATTTTATAAAAATAGAATTAAATGATTTTGCTTAGTAATTAAAAATGTTTATTTAAATAATAATTACAATCACAAAAATCAATTTGCAATGTATAATCACCTTCCAAGGTTTCAATGGCATGTGATAGACACGTATTTCGAAGTATGCGCCTATTTATCTAAAAAATAATTGAATGGCAACTAGAGATTTTTAAACTTTTTATAAATCAACCAAACACAAATAGAAAGAACATTTGGCAATGTTTCGTGTATCGGAACATTCATTTTTTGTTGTCTAGATAAAAATAAATTAGTCTAATATTTGCAAAATTTAATAAAATGTAATTAAGTATGACAATTATACTTCAAAAACATATGGATTTATTAACCGTAATTTATATGTCAAATATGAGTTGAAACAAATTGTTGCTACCATAATATATCTTATTGATATATTCAATAAATATTTGGAGAATTTTAACATATATTTTAAAATAAATATCAAACTTGTATCCTCAATTGAATCTTTTGCATTCCTTAATTCAAATTAATCCTAAATAATTGGATTATTGTCCCGTTTTGCATTAAATATTAATTAAATTGCATTTTTTCCAAGAAAATTACACATACCTTCTCACCAACTTAACTAATCTTAACCATCTTATGGGGGGCACAACTAGAGCTAATTTGTAAGGTATTTTGCAAATGACGCCTTTAGCTTCTAAATCTTTTGAGTTATGCGCGACGCATACACACATACACTCATACGTACATAAATAGGTTGTTTCCTAAAAAACGCAAGAAGCTATAACTTATATTATGTTATTTTAACGGTAATTTTAATACTTAAATGGTAAGAAATAAGCTATCTTTTGATGTTATCAGTTTGTAAATATATTTTACTTGTTTCGAGTAACGATGTTCATCATCGTTATTTTAAATGGAACCTGTATATTTTTACATATTTTGATTCAGAGTAAAATTCTGCATACAGGTGTGTATTGTATTTACTTTTTTAGAAAGTGTAGTAGTGTGCAGTTGTATCATGAAATATGCTAGTTGGCGTTGCAAAAAAGCTTCAAAAGTGTCTGCTGTTAACAGATGTCTTAAAAAGTTGATTATTGATAAAAATTAACATAACAACATTTGTTAATTAATTGTTATTCATAATTTTGAAGCATCTCCGCAACGCCAACTAGCAGATTTCATTATACAACTGCATAAATGCGAAATTTAAATTCAAATTTATAACTTTCTATTTTACCCTGCATCAAAATATGTAAAAATATGAGAGGTGTTCCATTTAAAATAACGATGATGATTGTCACTTAGGACGTGTTTATGTTGTAGCGGCGATAATAGCGTAGAGTATAAACTGATATATTAAATTGCTAAATCCGGTTTAAATTCTGGAAGGGGGTTCTGCTATTCTCGCCGATTTGGGCAACAATAATATCAACAAGCAACTATTCATGAACAGTTTCATTCCGATTTTTGCAATTTTTGCGCAGAAAATTAATACATTTATATTAATTTACTGCGCTACGCTTTTATCGTCGCTATTATCGCTTATCGTCGCTCCAACATAAACCCACCCTTAAATCTGAGCAAAATGAAGTAAATGAAACTACTTAAAAAAGGTAAATGTTGCCATCTATCGAGAAAAGAAGCGGAAGTTGTGCGTGCTACCTTCTACGATAAAAGTTAAAAACTATTGAGACTCCTGGTTCAAGGTTCCTTAACTAGGAAAATAGTGAAATTATGAGTTGCTCGTCTGGGATAATCTGTGCTAATACATACTACAAAAATACGTAACTTTAGAATAATACAATAAGAAAAACCACCAGAGTGGCATATACTTGTATAGGTGTCCGCATAGCCGCGCCTACTGCTACCTTTGCCAATGGGAAAAAATTAATGGCGTTTTAAATATCGGAAGCAAATTTCTAGATTAACAAGCTTTAGCTTAGCTAGTTGGACAAAACGCGACAAATAAAAATACTACTGTAATAAGAAAACGTACGGGATAGTAGATAAACTGAAGATACTGTCAGTTATTTTTCATTATGACATTATAATTGGGCGGGCGTTACTTTTAACATGCCCTACAATATAACACAAACATAACAATAACATGCTATTGTATTATAAGAACAATCCAAAACGCTTATCCAGAAAGAAAGTGATCTAAAAACATCAAAAATATATGTGCTTGGTTTATGCAGCAGTTTTAGTTCCAAACATAAAAAATAAGCACAGAAAAGTTCAATTAAGAGTAGACCATATAACAACTTTAACCAGATACTGCAGTTTTAGGTTGTGGCATTGAATTTCCAACTTTCTGTGCTTACGCTGTTCTTAAAACCGACTTAAAATTAATCGTAAGCGGTAGTAGTAGAGTAAAATTAATTAATTATATTAAGGGGAGAAAATTGTTGTTTAAATCTTGCGTCTAACTTTTCCCAAAAACTAGTAAATATAATTCAATTCTGTTTTCGGTATTAATATAAATATTATTACAGCTTTTCAATGAAGTTTTCTTGTTAAAATATAATAATTAATAACTAAATTACTTGCAAAAATTGCTTATTTTTTAGAACTTTTTTATTGAAAAGATATGTACGTGAAAAAAATTATCCCGCAAAAATAATCACAAAATTATTATTTGTTTGTCCTAAAAGCTAGATGTTTTATGACGTACACAATAAACCCACCAAAAATTTCTCTCAAAAAAATCTAGGAATTTTACAATGTTTATGTTTATTACAGGTGTGTCAATTAAATATAACACACATGAAGTATTATATAAATTTTTTCCATAGACGTTTGTGGTATATTGACACTTGAATCTATAAGTTAAATTTTTGCAAGTTATGTTTTTATTTATATATAAATTATTATAAATTTTGATTTTCATTATAATATAGTAATTTTACTACTCAATATGTTTATACAAAAATGTTTGCTCCAATTCATTGGTGTCTCACTTGCACTCTTGGAATAAACGCAACACAAGATTTTTCTTCGCTTGTGTTTAAGTTTTTAAAACTACAACTGCTTGCATAAAGCCAGCAATACAATCAAACATTATATCTTTTGTCTTCTTCCAGATGAACGATCTGTATTAGTTATAATAATATAATCTTATGTTATACATGTTTTAGGAAATATGACAACATTCCCGATAATGATAAATGCCTTTATTCATGTTCTAATGTATACATATTATTTCCTATCAGCAATTGGACCTAATATACAAAATAAAATTGCTTTTATTAAGCCAAAACTCACATTGCTTCAAATGGTAAATTTTAAATTATTTAATAACTACATTTTCATAATTAAACAATATTTGTATTTTCAGATTCAATTTACAATTGTTGTGATACACGCATCCCAAATACTGAAATCAGATTGCAATATTCCATTTGGTGCTTTCGCAATATTGGTACCGAATGTATTGGTGATATATGTATTTTTTGTAAACTTTTATATAAAAAGATACACAGAGAAAAATAAAACTAGCTAAAATAGATAGTAAAGTTTTATATCAGTAAGCTTAATTTATTTAAAATATCTGGTACTTCTATGTGAATGCAAAATTGCGTTTAACTCAACATATTAATTAACTGATCAACTGCCTAGTAAATTTACAAAATAGTCGATGAAATCAAAATGTACCTATCAAATATACAATGTAAAATCTATAAAGTACTAAAAATTGGACTATTAGCAAAAAAATTACGAAGTAACAAAAGGTCAGGCGTTTTATATTCAATTTTCTTTGAATCAGTTAAGTAAAATTTAACTAATGTTTTTTGGTCTAATTTAAGATCACTTAGCATATTAAATCAAGCAATATATTTAATTAAATTAAACACTCACATAAAAATAAAAACTATAGAACCAGTATGATCCAGGTCTTCTAATGTCAGCTAATAGTTAATAATAAGGAAAATGTATATAATAATGTTAGTTACGGTGTAATCCAAAGTAATATAAATAAATTTTTTACGTGAAATTTTCTGTATATATTATTATTTTTGAATTTCCTGTAAAATATTCTTTCAACAAGTTAATACATCTAAAACCAACGCTACGAATACCTCGAACACATCCTGTAGCATAAATAAATACTCTTAATTCACAAATTTTAATTAATCTCAATTTGTTTTTAATGATGGAGTTATAGAACAGACACCGTTAGATATAATCAGAACTTTTTAATTTTTCTTTGGCTTCATATTTGTTTATACTTATGATAATGCCCAAGTAATTGGTCGAAACTAGCGAAGGTTCAATAAATGTTCATAATAAGATATATTTTTGTTATTTATTTATAATGCACTCACTTATAATCACATTGTATCCATTCAATTATCATTTGAAGCATTAATAATTATAATAATGATAAATAAGCTACCTTGCAAAATATAAACTTTAGGCATCTCATACAATTTTTAACTCAAAAATTATACAACAAACTCTTAAATTATAAAATATACGAGATATTCTATTTAAAATATTAAAGTTGCAGACATGTCTTTATTGTGCTATATTTAAAAACATAAATATCGTTGGTAAAATGTTTGTATCCACTCTGTATATACTGCTCGATAGAAAAGAATTTTTTTAAAAGAAAGGTAGATTTAAAAGGTAAATTCTGTTAACTGCATTGATAAAGTGAAGCTTTGGAAATGTTAGATGAAAACGGAATTAGTGAAGACTTGGTATAAAGAATCGATGAGGTATATAAGAAGACATTTTGTAAAGTGTGAGTAATTAGAAAAATGAATGAAGTAGAGAAGAAAGTTAAGCTTGTACACAAAGGTAAAATGCTAGTGACTAAATTAGTAGCTAATTAGAATCGTTCATTGTACAGAGTACTCTTGCAAAATACTCCGTGTAGAGTATCTCGATATTTAAAAAAAATTGAAAAAGGTAGGTATTATAAATGCCAAAAATATCATAAATATTGATGAATAAACAAGTAAACCGCATGCTTTTATTAATATTTTTTAATGTAAAATGTTTATAGTAAATTGTGAGTAAAAAAATGAGTCAAAATAAACATGCGACATGTCACATATTCGTCATTTATGGTAATTTTACTTTTAATGCATTATAACATGCTGTTACTCGCCAAATTTGCCGGAGGGCTAATTGTCTTGTAAGATGTTGCTGGCTAACTATCAGAGGACAATGGCGAGATTCTAAATACAAAATTACCGTCAATATTCATAAAAATATTATAATTAGTAAAATAAAAATATACATAATTAAAAAAAATTGGGCGCCATCTTCCTAAATGGCTGGTCAAATGCTATCAATAGAAAAAACAAAAGATCACTTGCACTATAGCTAAGTGGAACCTTGTCGAGTATTGGGTGTAATATCTCTGCCTATCAAACTTTGTAGTTTCTCAAAAAATATTGACACGTTGGGGACAACACCTTTGCCGCGTACGCTAAATTTAGGTGTAGATTTTCAGAAAACTATGGAGATAGTATCTATGGCACAATCAGTGGAAATTTTCCTGCAGCTTCGATGTAGTAGCAACTTTCAAACCTTAAAAACGATCGATTTTTAATTAATACTTCTTCTTTTATCAATTAAATTTGTACACTTTAATATCGTTAAAATTCAAAATATAAGTCACATGTAAATACAATTGTTTGTTTTTAAAATCAATGGATTAACGTAATTGGTGAGGAAAATAAATAGTAAATTATTTATGAATTTATTATTGAATCAAAATGTTTCGATGTAACTGTCAAAATTTATTAAACAATATTTTCATTGCACTCTTGTAATCTTTTATATATATACAAATTATAATAACATATTATACAAGCTGAACCCGGCCACGCTTTGCTGTGACTGTGAAATAAAATGAATTGTAAAGCAAAGAAAAGTATTCAAGTAAACATAGATTCGCCAAGAAAATATATCATTTACTGTGACTATGACTGCTGTTTTTTTTTGCGTAAAGCTAAGTGATACACTATATTTTTGGTGTTTCTGTTTGGTGTGTAAACATACAATTTTTTAGATGTTGTAACTTGGGAGTAAGCAACATACAATTGGCCGTGTGAAAAACACAAATTTTCCAAATTCAAGCCAGCAATAGTTAAGAATTGCTCCTGTGCATTATTAATAGAAATCGCAAAGGCACCTTCCCTTTGAAAAGAACTGAAAACACTTAAACACATCGATAAGTGTGGAGAATCAGCATCATCTTCCTCTTTTAATTTGCTCATGATTGTTGCCTCGATCAAATTTGCTTTCAATTTTTTTAAGGTCAGTCTGGTTTCATTGTACAGTTTTGGCACGTTAAAGTTTAGAATCAGCCTGTGACCTAATTTGAATTTCATTGATTCCATTGAATTTGTTCAATTAGCTTGTTGGCATCATCATTTTTAAGTTGCACGTTCACGCAGCCAATCTGGATTTTAGTAGTTTGCAGTTAAATTTGGAAATACCTTATCCATAACAGTTTGAATATTCAGTTAAAAACAAAATCTGATTTGTTATTTGATTTGTTGGAATTTTTCAATGTCCAAAAATGTTTGGGTTGACGAATCTTGCAGTAAATGCACCCACATTTTAACTTATTAAGAGTGTAATTTTTTCAACTCGGTTCCATAAATATGATGCTTTCAACTGATTTGTGGGCAATGATCAAGGTATAATGATCAAAATTTGGCGTAAATTGCCTGCAAAAGTGATCAGAGATCTTCCAATTTTTATGGGCCATTGTAAATTTGACTGTGGTCATACTGTAATTTTTTTCGATGTTGCATATTAGTTTTTCAGTCTAATTCAACGGAAGCTTCAGTGCTGAATGTGCTGTAGCTCCGCTTGGCTCTGCTCGGCTCAGCTCAACTGATTATATTCTATTATATATATATATATATAGATAAAAAAAAAATAGAAAGCCAATAATTTAAAATACCCATAAATTGACCCTTATTGTTTATTTTAAATGATTAGTTTTTTAGAAAAAAATCGTAATGTTCATAACGTTAACGTTATGTGGTCGGTGCAGTGCCGTAACGAGCGAGTGGTAAAGAAGACGCCCGCCACGGGCGTAACTACGTTTGGAGCACTAATAAACAAAGGTGAGAGTATTTAGAGGTCTTTTGTCTTCAAAATATTCTATATATTGAGCGCATATTATTTGTAGACATTTTGCCATTAATTTTAGAGCTTATAATAGTCTTCTTGTATCTAAATTAATTTTTTAGTTTCAATATTAGAAAAAAATCCAATTTTTGAACACCTGTAGCAAATCAGCTAAAGTCTATGGATATTTCTTTAGTTGGATTATATTTTTTTGATCTTAAACTAACCAAAATATTAAAATGTAGTTTTCCTGCCTCCAAATTGTTTTTGTGGTTCTAAAATTGCTTATTCTGTGCTGTTGAAAGTAGTTAAATTCTTTGAAAATATCTTGTCTCAAACTCAATTTTTTATATTTTGTAAGTCATTCTGTGGCTTGCAATCTAGTGTTCCTGACTCTAAATTATTTGGAAGCGAAAAATTTTGCAAAAAGTGGTACTATGTTTAACAATTGCACAACAATTCAATGTTTTGTATAAATTGTTACTTATAATTTATTTTTAAATTTACAATTCTATCTTCATGGCTTCAAATTAATTTTAGAACTTCAAAAATTCAGCAAATTGAATTTGTATCATCCCAATTTTGTTTTTTATATCTTGCTAGCCATTTTCCATGTTTTCAAGCATCCATTTCCCAATAGTTGCAATTTTTGTTGTATTTGAAGCACCACCAACATGCAAACTTCAAAAGTTACAGCTTTTGCTTTATTTTTATAACGTTCCAAAAATATTTCATGTAAAAAAAGGTTCCTTCCTAATTGTTTTCCATTGTAGAACAATTTTGAAGGGTAATTTTTATCTAAGAAAATGAACTCGTTGATATTTTCACAAAAACTCAAAATTACTTCAATTATCATTTATCTAAAAATTGCAATTTACAAATGAAAATTTCTATTTATACCAGAAAAATACTATGATTTAAATTTAAAATTAAAAAATTATTTTTAAATTTTTTTTGTCATATTGGCTTACTGTGAGGCGCAAGTTAAACACAGGCCACAGGTACTTTATACTCTCGTTACGGCACTGTCCATGCTGTACAAGATATTATTATTATGTAAGATAAGTTGTCCACTACATGAGATTTCATTGTAGCATATACATTTTTTCAATATAACAAACATGTTATTTTTATATTGAGATCAATATGTGAGTCATTTTCAAAATGACATGGTCATATGACTCACATCACCAATAATAATAATATAATATTTATATTATGTGTTTATTTTCCCCAACAGATATAATATCCAAAAGAAAAAAATAAACAAATATTAATTGTATAGCTTGCAATTTTTTAAGAACAATTGGCCAAAACTGTACATTTTAATGAAAGATAATAATATTTACTTAATTATAATATATTAGATTACTGAAGTGATTATAGAATCAAAATAAACAATACGACGACGGATGTGAGTGATAAGATGTTTCATTTTTTATATTTAATTAGTAACATAAGATTGATAAAGTAATATTTCTATTTAAATTAGTCACCAGGATACTAACATTATTATAATAATAATTGTATTATCATTTTTATGTAAATACAAATGCAGTACATATTCCTCAAAAGTATTACTTAAATTGAATATTATTTTTATAACTTAAATTTATATCATATAATAATATTAGCAAAACAAATAATTATAAATTTTCATCTATAAAAATTCCAAAAGTGTAAACTCCAGGTGTTAATTTTATAAAATCATTTTTATGTACATAATATGTATTACCTTGTTCATGGTAAATCAGCATGTAAATTAAAAAGATCCTTCAATGACAATTATGTATTTATGAATGACTTACATACATAATTAACTTTGTTTCTAAGTTTAATTATAATTTTTTATAAATAAATACGATTTTTAAGTGGATTTCTATATTTATACAAGTGCATTCTTGGGACAATAATTATTATCTTAATAATAATAAAAACATTACTATCACTGCAGTCTAACACCTGGTGCAGCAATTGGCTGCCAATGAGAAGAGAGAAATGAAAAACATGATGTGTCAACAAATCGCATCCTCTTTACATAACCAAACTAGTAACTACAATAGAACAGCAATTTTATATTGTTATAGGCTTACAAACACGCTTAATAAATTTATAAACACAATTTGATAATAGAGCAGTTACACCCACAGTTCGCATATTAATAATGTAAACAAAAAAGAGACCAACGAAGGGTTGCTGACGCACTTATTTTGAATTGAATATAAACTTACTGTGTAGTATGATAAAAGTCCTGCATTTTCGTCTAGCACAAACCATCGATATTGCCATCCTTTCATCACATTTGTCCACTTGCTTAAAGAGCCTTCCATCACGGCCATGTTTCAAATTTTAACTAACCTGAATTTAGAGTTGAACACGACCACTGACAGAACGTTACGCTGTTGCCGGTATCATCAAAACACCACATTGCCAAACATATTTGTTACTGAATTTTAATAATAATATCAAAATTAATACATCATTATCATGTGTTATAAAAATAATTTATTAATACATTTTTCTTATTTTACATTTTTCTTTATATTCATATGTATCAATCATAATAGATTGGTAATTTATATTTTATATGTTTGGTGATAGTTGAGTTGCCTATAGTTATAAAAATTAATCAACTAATTTGATATTATTAGAAGTTAGCCATTAAAAGTTTATATTATAAAAATGACAAACTATACCATTATTTATTATTAATTAATGAATTTAAAAAAATTATTATACTTTTTTAAATTTTATTTATAAAAACAAATGTTTATTTCAAATCTTATATATTATATATAATAAACACAAAATATAGTCAATTTAAATTGATGGCTTTATGTAATGATGAATTAAAGTGCAACTTTGTGGGTTTAAATTAACAAATCTAAAACTTACATAGTATTTTTTAAGACTCTCTTGAGAAAAAAGTTTATGTACACATTCTTATCTTTTTTGATTAAAGAAAAATATTTTTAAGCAATTTTTGTCGTAATACACACTAAATATGCACCAAAATGGTGAGATTTGTAATTTATCTACATTTTAAATTCTTGTGGTTTATTTAAAATTACTTACATGATCATTTAAATTCATTTCTACTTCTTTGCTGATATAATACAGAGTAAGGCAGCCTAAAGAGCGAGTTTGAAGAGATTTCAAAAGAAAATGACAACAATTTTTGTCCATATTTTGCTTTCATCGGCTTAAATTACATTAAAAATATAAATAAGTAGAAATACTAATAAATGTAACAAAACTTATTAATAACTTAGCGTATCTTTCAGGTGAGTTTTGAAATTATTAATCACATTACTTAGTCTTAGTGAGAGTTTAGTTGAATTGTTTGTGGTAGGTTATTCTGATAAACTTGATACAATTTTAAGCAACCCCATAATACAAAGTTGTAGGTTGTTATTTTTCTCGAAACAATTTGCTGGAGTTATTTTTAAACTTCAGATACATTTCTTAGTAACACTTATTTAAATTTAATTGGATGATTTCTTTTGTAAGATAATATGTCATTTATTTGTATTGATGTTGTTATTACTTACAGACAATAAGCTTAAGTTTCTTATTTTCTTTTATACTTAGCACTTCAACTTTAGTTTACCAACTTAAGTCAAAGTGCTAAGTCCTTTTCTTTTTTCCCCTCTCCTCTTTTATCTGATACTAAGTACATCACCAACCACCCTCGTCACTTAATGTTGCGACGAATTTTAACTGAAAACTGAAAATTGTCATCGGAAGACGAAGACGTTAAAGTATAGTAAGTACAAATGTATGGCTAATTATATAGCCACAAACAACAAATGTAAGATACAAAAAAAGTAAATCAATATTTCTTTAGAAAAAGTTAAAGTAAATTTAATGAAAACGAGAATAAAATTATAAAAATATTATAAAAAAATTATTATCTAATAGCAAATAGTTCCGGTAGACGGGGTTATGGGGCCGCCCATTAAATTGCTGACCATGCTTAACGTTGTTAATTTTTGCAAATATTTGACATAAGCGTACTGACAGCGGTTAATCACTACAGGACATATTTTTACCAAATTTAAGTACTGACAAAAGTATAAAATTTTGATAATAACACAATAAAATTATATCAAAGGTAATATTTGCAAAAATATAAAATTTATTAGAACATTGTAACAACACTAAAGAAGAAGTATTTTGTCCAAGGAATTAACACTTGATGAGTAAGTAATTCAATCGCGAGAAAGTCATAGATATAAGTATATACACATAAAAGCAAACTGCACAAATAAGGATGGAAAGTATGTTTTGAGCAGCCCAAATAGATTAGTACAAAAATTGCTTTTAAATCAGAGTGCAGCCGATAGTGTATTATGACTCACATGGCTAAGTGATTCGACTGCTATGTATTGCAAAGCATCCAACTTACAGTTTAGTTTAGTTCAGTGTTCTATAAAATGTCGTAACGAGTGTAGAACCTAACTAAGTATACTGAAATTGTTTAACATTTAAAGACATTTGCATATTTAAAAAAATATATTAACAGAAACTTCATACATAATTTTTAGTTTTTGGTACTTTTTTATATCGATACAATTAAAATAGTACAATAATAAACAGTATTTACAAATTATGGATTTTATACTCCCTAAATTTTTATTGCAAACATTGCATATCCAAATGATGTCATCATTATGTAGTTTTAATCGTTGCGATTAAATGCATGCGATTAAACAAAACAATCGCAATAATTCAATAGAACGCAAGCTTGCAATTGATTTGTTCAATCACATGCGTTTAGACGCAGCAATTAAACGCAGTAGATATACCTTTAATATGTAATATAAATATGCTCTGCCTTCCACAATTACATATCCAATAAAAATCATTATATAATTTTAGATGCATTGTGTAATTCAATATAATGTATGGTCTATCTACATACGATTACAAAACCCATACCAAGCTTGCGTTCTATTGATGGAGACAAGACGCAACAAATTGCAAGCTTGCGATTAATTTGTTTAATCGCATGTGCTTAGTCGCAGCGATTAAACGCAGTAAATAGACGATACTTTTAACGTAATATGTGAAATTATGTTGCTGAATACCATTCATCTACTCGATCTGATAATTTAATTGTCGTAGTAAAATAAATATATTTGAAACACCACCAAACTTTGTTTTTTTTAAATAATTGACATAAGTACTAAATATTATACCTGATTCAGAAAAAGTAATACATACTTAAACTAGTTTTTAACTGCTCTTGTTCACAAAATTTGTTTTTTAATTTTTCATATTATCAATGAATCTATAATTGCAATAGAACTAATTTTGTTTGTCAAGTAGTCAAACATTTTTTTAAAATTATTATTAAATTTTTAATTTCCTATTTGGTTAATTTAGACAATATAAGTAGTATGTATTTGTGTTTGTTGAGTTTAACCCAACTGGCTATCGATATCTAGATCCTTCAGCCATGTGAATCTATGTATGTGTGTGTTAAGTTAAGGCTTGCTATTCTGAACAGTGTTTCTCAACATTTTGGTCGTCGCGGTATACTTCTAATAATTTAAAAATTTAGCGGCATACTAACTAACTGAATGTTGCGTAAATTGATAAATAAATGTAAAAAAATAAATTTTTTTTTTTAATTTTAGAAGAGGCTACTACCTGGAAGTAGAGGAACACTTCAATGAATCTCGCGGAATACAAAAAGTACTCCGGAACAGTGGCTAAGAATCAGTGTTCTAGAAGTTTGTCTCCAATAACTAGAGCGCCATTAATTGTTTTTTATGGTAATTGATACCGGTTCACGGCTACGCCTGGGACGCTAGAACTTGGATGGGTGACACATCAAAGTTTTAACCAGTCATGTTGCTTAGCTTTTACAAAAAAATACAGTTGACTTAATTGAATACACTATCCCGCTAGTTAATTTTAACAATAAAATTTTACTCACTATATTGGTATAGAAGTAGTAAGTATAGCATATGCATGACAATTATTTCTAACAAAAATTTTGATATTGTTGAAAAAAATGTGTGAAATCCTTAATTTAAAGAAAAATATAAAATCATTTAAAAATTGTGATCGTAGATAAAGTATAACACTTAACTCGCGTTCTATATTAATTTTACACATACTCGCGTAGAGTAACGTTTCTCAATCATATGTAATAAGCCACTTACAATTCTCATTACGTAATATATTATTACTTTTAAAGTTGGCTGCAATATATATATATATATATATATATACATATATATATATATATATATATATATATATATATATATATGTGACTTTAAGTATTGGTTGTAGATAAAATAAATTGATTAAAATTTAGATTATATAAACTAATTTCAGGAGGAATGGCGACTATTTCGGTGTTGCTAAATTGTTTTGTTCACGTTGTTCTGTATTTGTATTATTTCCTATCTGCATTTAGACCAGATTTTCAAAAGAAATTTCAAAATTACAATTATGCAAATTTTCAGTTTAATTTGACTTATTTATGATTTAGGGTTTTGTAGTAGTGATATTATATTGTAAAAAAGATATCAATACTTATATTTCTTCTAGACACAATTGGCTATATATACATATATATATATATATACCACATATACTACAGATGTTAAAAAGTGATTGTAATATGCCGTCATGGATTGTATTAACATTTGTGCCAAACGTTTTAATATTGCTTGGATTTTTTTGGAAATTTTACATGAAAATGAAATAAATAGGTTTTGTCAACATTATAGTTAAGACAACAAAATCATCGCAAGATTATAACAATTCTACGTTGTAATATTTATTTTATAAATAGATATGTTTGTATTGTTTTAAACTTTTTTTAACTGATTTGCCTTATAACATTAGGGGAACTTTAACATAAATTAAGATGATCATTTGCATTTTTAAAGTGTAACTTCTATATTCTGCACAAGGTGAAGCATTTTCAGGAGAGTAGAAAAGTATAATTTCAGTATGTTCACAGCAAAGAAACTGATCTTGAAAATTCGCAAAATTTATATTTATATTTACTTGTTTTAATTTTTTTAATAGAATGCATATATTAAAGAAACATTTAAGGTTTAAGATGAAAAAGTAAGTGTTTTGTAAAAATAAATATTTTTCTTAAATATCGGATTGCAAGTACGTAGGTATATATTTGCGACGTACTCAGGTTGATGATATTGATCAGCAGCACTTCACCTATGGTTTCTATAACAGAAAATTAAAATAAATAATAAATTGCATACAAACATTCACTAATTTAAGGACAACAAAAATATCGATGCAGTGATGCGTCTAATTCAAAAAGAGAAAAAAATTGAGTTAGTGTATATTGTAGTAAAACGGCAATATACTGTATTTATTTGGAATCTATTATAATATTAATTTATGTTTAAAGGAAATTAAGTAACCTTATATAGTTTATATTCCGATTTATGGATTCCGATGTCGAGGTTGGAATAATCAAGTTCCACTTAGACTTGAGTTTAATTAAATTAAATTCTGTTTCTTTTACTACTAGAATATAATTGCTAAAAACATCGTTTAATTACGAAGTTAAAAAAATTAAAAGTTAATGTAGCTTTATAGAAATCACACAACAGTAATAATTGATTAATTATTATAATTTTGAACAATATTCTAGACTTAATTTTTACTATTTTTATATATAAGTTTGATCTGGTCTACTAATAAAATAAAGTTAGCAAATAACCATAATCAATATTAAATTAATGTGTTGTTTGTGTAGTGAAATATCTCAAAGGATGCTCAGGCCTTTTATAAATACAACTACTGCTACTAATACATCATGTTAAGATTTGTCATTTGTTTTTATACAAATCTTTTTAAATGTAGCATCAGTTTGATAAACAAATAATAAATTTTATAAGACAAAATATATATAAAATTTATTTTCATGGTGAGTTATTTAGTTTCTTATATTAATATAATAATTCAAATTTTACTTCAATTTAAAATTGTAATTGTCTTTGAAGTGAAAAGATTTATTATGAGGCGTAAGTCCAAAAACGCAGTGAGGCTAAAAATTTATCAATTTGAGTGGTGCCTGTAGAGATACAGGCAGTGAACAAAAGGAAATGATTTGAACTGGGTCCGCGTGCATTCTTTGGATGCATTAGATGGTGTATTGACAGTCAAATTACAATTCAAATAAATGAATGCTGTTTCATAAAGGCAACGATATTTTGAATGCAAACTTTTCGAGATAATATTCATTGCACAAAATATATTTAGCAGGGTACTTCTCCAGACTTTTTTGATTAAATTTGCTAAAATTATTACTGCAATTTGTAAACTTTGGTAGAGTTATGCATCGGACACTAACAGATATTAATTAATTTCTCAAATTCAATTTGTTATATTGATTGCGTTGCTTAGCGCCATTGTATCTTATCTCTGTAATTCTTACATGTCCAATTTTTACTTTAATTCTTGCACAAGAGCAATTTTCAGTGTAAGTAAAATCTGATTTGACAAAAATTTAAAAACTGCTTGATATGATTGCTTTACAATTATAGACGAAAATAGTTAGTATAATATTTATTAAATGCAATATTTATTTAATCAACAAGCTTGATAATGAAGCGATTAATAATCAAGATATTTTAACTTAATAACATAAGATACTATTTATATCAATTAAAAAGTTTTAGACAAAATCTACTTTCACAACTGATACCTAATTAAACACTTTCAGTGAGTGCGGTATACTTGGTGTATTGAGTTGTTTTTCTCATTGTAGGACGACATTTATAAATCATCAATTATGTATGCGCAAATTGAAGAAATTGAACAGACTGGGAACATAAATTCTTCAGCCTGCAATAAGATCTGCGCAAATTTATCTTCTCAACACAGCGCAAAAAATGCTGTAAGTGCTGTGTGCGTTATCAATTTCAACATTTCTCATTCTGCTTATTGTTGTATAACCGCCATCTTCTGGTTAGCGGCGTCTATATTTTGGATATCCGTCATCGCCAGTGCGTGTTTAATAAACTAAGTGGGATACATTTTTGTGCATATGTTAGTCCGCATGGTCATGTGGCCTGTTATTAGTCACAATATTGACAGCAGTGGGTCTTCTTCAGGATTAGAAATTCGTATAGAAATGATCATCCTGAACTGAGTGTATTTTTATTTTGAGCCATATGAGAATATGAGCATGTGGAAGTCGTTCTATAGAATACAACCGTCAGCAAGTTTCCACATAAATGTGATTAAGTCAATCAATTTTGTGAGATTTTGTTTGAATATTCGTGCAGGCAAATCGTGACAATAGAATGGAATCTGGCCGGCCAATAAAAATTCTTTTAACTTGTCCCATGCTGGATTGCATGTAAATATGATGAAAAAGTCAGGACGGCTATATTAACGCACATATGTCATGGCATCTTGTGCATATTCATGTATATGCCGTTGGCTGCCAACGAACATTGCCGGAAATATAACCATTTTGCCAATGCCGACAACATTTCCATCGTTTGCTATTGCAACTCGTAAATGATTGCACTTTTCTGAAAGCAAGGATATTTTATTTAAATGAATAAGGCACGTTTAGATTCAATATGCACAAAATTGCAAAAAACATTATATATATATGTATATATATATATATATATATATATATATATATATATATATATATATAACAAGTACAACACTCTTGCTTGAGGTGCAACGATGAATTCAACTAAGTATTAAACGGGGTAAGAGAATATTTTTCTATATATAATAAAAGCACATGCGTTTTTATACAACCTAATGTATGTAGTACAAAAATATTAATGTAAATTGTGCAGGTTGAGTTTTATTTTTTGATTTGATGTCAGCTTTTCAGTATCTTGCTCCACTGTTCGGCTTTGCTAAATAATATAGCAATTTATCAGCAAAATGATTTGGAATTCATTAGTTCCAAGTTAAAATGGATTATTTCCAATTTGGAATTGAAAAGATGCAGTATAGATTAGAATGATTGAGCGGAACCTAATGGACCACTACATCATCTACGAGCAGTACAATTTTAAATTTATACAGTGTAATAGAACTGTATAAAATAGAAACTGTACTTACTCTAGTCGTAACATTCAACTGGTCCAATTTTAACTTATAATCGCTGAATGTCCGGTTTAACAAATATTACATATTAAATGTTTGATGAATTTGCGTTGATTCCAATATATTAAATTTTTATCGAATATGATTTCTGCATCTATAATATATTTTCTTCATAAAAGGTAGCCTAATGTATTAATAACTATGTAAATATTTGATGAATTATACTAAAATGATACATAATACTGAGATAAGATACCTAATATATCATCGGCATCACTGACTTAGCGCTATACGTGCTTTATCCAAGAATTGTAAAAGTAGTATCAATTTTATTCGTTCGAACATAAATAGTGACGTCAGATCAAACTAAAAAAGTTTTGACTATACTTTTATTTCACGTTTATTTATTTATTTTAGCTCAACCGGTTTTGTTATAACAATATCAATTGTATAAACTGTTTTATGATAAATATCAGAATAATTAATTTAATCAAGGAAAAATAATATTAAATATATTATAATATTTAATGTTTAGCGCATAATTTTAATTTTGACTTCTGTTAACAATTTCCGTTACCGACTTTTAAGGATGGCATGCAAAAGGGACATATTAAATACTATGTGATTTTTATACTATGCATTAATAAATACGATGGGGCGGCAATTTTTAGTGGAAATTAGTAATACAACGAGTATATTAATAATTTTCTAAAATTGGAAAATCATTAATTTGTTTGAATTTGAGAAATTAATTATATTGCTTGGAAACCTTCCTAAATCAATATAGGTTCCTAAAGCAACATAATTTATCTCAAAGAAGAGAACAAACTTGCGATAATCATTAAAAAGCATGCTATATATTTGTCAAGAATATTGAGTAAAGAAGAACTTAACTTTTTATTTATAATAAACATCAGTATTAAATTTATAATTTTACTCATAACGCTCGGTTTAATTTTTAGTAGTGTCATCATAAATGTCACTGGCAAATACACAAATAAAAATTCAAAATTGCCATTTATTAATTTACTTGCATAAACGAGACAGGTTTATGGTTTGCATTTGAATTAGAGTGAAATAATAATTACCATTGTATTCATATGCCAGTTTTCATTATAAATAGGAAGGTCTTATTTCAAACTAGTATTTGCGATTGCTTCACTTCAGCCTAACGGTAATTTTTATAAGTTTTATTTTTATAATGGAAGACATAGATTTGTATGAAACTTTGTTTGTAAATAATGCAGGTAAGTAATTAATATAAAAAATATTCTTCTTTCGTTTGAAACAGAAATTATTAACAAAATTATAAATAAAATCGCGTTATTAACTTTTATTGTAATAATTAAACTAATTTTAGATAAAAGAGTTATAAATTGGCCACTGATGAAAGATCCACTTACAATTTTGTCATTAATAGGTTTTTATCTATATGCAATCTACTATTATTTGCCAAAACACATGAGGAGTAGAAAACCATACAATCTAAAAATAGTTATTCAATGTTACAACCTAATACAAGTCGCAGCTTGCAGCTATCTAGTATATGGGGTAAGTTTTTAAATTTGATGGAACACAGAATAAAAAGATATTCTAATGATTTTCAAGATATTGAAGACACGGAAAATAAAAGTTTACTTTGTGTTAGATTATACATTACATGTTTATTTATCAGATAGAAATACATTGACAATTATTTGTTCTTGCTTTCAAAATATGTTGACATTACCCTATAAATGTCACATATTTTGAAAGCAAAAGAATTGTGAACAAAAAAATTGCCATTGCATTTCTATCTCATAAATAAACAAGTAATGAGTAATCTAATATTATATCTGCTTACTTGAGTTTTATTTCAAAAGAATTCTGAACCAAAATGTGTCAATGCATTTCTATGTTATAAATAAACAAATAATGTGTAATTTAATATTATATCTACTTTTAAAATAAAACACAAGTAAGTACTGGAAATAATAGAAAAAATTAAAAATATTATAAATTTTCAACAAATAGGTAGAGACGCATAATTATCATTAATAAAAATTATTAAAATGGTTTCAATAAAAAATCTTGCAAAATGAAACTTTTATAATCAATAATTAAAAAAATCATAATCTACTTAATATCTACTAATATTATTTCTATAGTTTTCTTAAAGTTAGAGAACATATAACTTTTTTATTTATAAGTTTAAGCAATGCTTTAATGATTTTTTTCATTATTTATTGATTAATGCGTCGAACTGCAATACTATTTCCGGCCAACTTAAAGACTTTAATTACATATATATTTTAAATGCATTATTACCATTTAACTTATTCTATTTGTAAATATTTTATTTTACTATTTTTTAAAATATCTTTAGAATTTTTTCTTAAGAAAAGGGAGTTAATATGCAATAAGTAATCGAATTTGCTTGATTGTATTCCTTTGTCGTTCTAGTTTATTTTTGTCTTTGTTGTAATCCTATTTTATTAAGGATTTTGTAATTTTCATATTGATATTGTTTGGTAGGTTATGTTGTTGGGTTTGTTTTGGATACATATTGTGTACTCAATTCTGCAATTATTTGGTTCATTTAAAATTGACCGACCAAAATTCCACCGTTCAAAGTAGTTTACAAAGGCCATCCATAATGTAAACTGATATTTATTTTCTTTTTCTGTTGGCGTTTTAATGGTACTGGTGATCTAGGGAACTCAACTAAATTTTCCTGAATCTAGCTGTTCTGGTGTTCTGGTGGCTAATACAGGTTTATTTTAGTCGTTAGTTTAGTATTTTGATATATACTTTGTAGAATACTGATAGTTTGTAGAATACTTATTGGTGTGTATATTGATAGTTTATGTTTATATTCTTTTTTAAATAGAATAATAATTAAAGCTGTTATTTTCGGACGTGGCATATTTGTATTTTGTAGGCATTTGTTATATTTTTTTCAAAATTTTAGATTGGTATTCAGTCATAATTTATTATTTCTAACGCTATGTTGTTTTTTTATTGTTATGTTGCTACGCTTTCATATAACTCTAATTTGTTTGTTCTTTTTCTGTTAAAGTAGTTATTTGGTTGATATTTGAGTTTGTGAGTTTAATAATTGTTGTTTTTCTTAGTCTTAATATTTTCTTTGTTGTTTTAGATTTTTTTGTTTTCTAAAATATTTTTATCGATATGATTTTTTTGATTATAAATTGCGTATAGTTTTGTTTTTTTGTTAATTCTATGACTTTTTTTATAATGTATATATGGTTTCTTTTGTGATCTGTTGTTCCTTTCGAGTATCTTTTGAGAACTGCTAAGAGCTCCCATGTGATGAACATAATAATTTATTTATCCTAATTAGTTATTTAGATTTTACAATCTTTTATTGAATTTATTAGTTTTTCCTAATTTCTGTGGCATTCCTCACTTGCTATTTTCTAAGTTTTCACAGTCAATCTTGTTATTTTTGAATTTCACATCTTGCAGAATATTTTTGTTATTCTTAATTAGGTAGTCATCATATTCTTTACGCGTTCATTTAAGTTTGTGTGTCAATTTTTGGTCCGGCTTTTGGTACCGATGTTACTGTTTTAACAATTAAGGTTTGTAATAATGTAATAGTACAATTGATTCAAATACATAACATGATAGAAAACCTGCAATAATTACGTTAGGTGAATCAACTCGGCAAGAAATATAATGTGACAAGGAAAACATACTGCGGCTTGGTAATATTTTATTAAGTTACTAATACATCCGCCGTTAGTGTAAATTTAGCAATCCGCATATTATTCTTTTCATTTGGAATGAAAAAACAAAATCTAATTTATTAAAAATTTATTAAAAGTTGATCAAACAATAAATTTTAAATATGTCAGTTTATTGAATGGTTTTAATAAAATTAAGAGATTTTGATATTTTTTACGAAAGTTATCGATGTTCAAAAATTTAATTGTAACAATAATATATAATAGTTTACAATCTTTTATGCTCGTATAAGCATACTACAAATTAAGTTATTAATGTCTGTCTGGGATGTTATTTTAATATAGTTGTTGTTATTAATTTTATTTAAACAACTTTGTTGTCCTGAAAAAGCGTGTTATTATAATTATATTTGAAATTTAAATATTAATAGAACATAATTTAACCTAAACGAAATTTATAAAATAATTGACGATCTTGTTGCAACATATAACATATAAAATTTATTTTAATGCTACAATATAATGCCACAATCTAATACTGCAACTGTTCATGATTATACTAACGTTTGTTGTGCAGAATGTAATTAAAAAATGAAATTGTTATTTTTGTATTAAGAGCGTAAAATGAGTGATTTTTATGGCGTGTGAGAATGTTTTGGTATAGATACGTCAGGTCGACATAGCAAATATAACCCAACAGGGTGCGTTTGACTGTATTTGCTGTGTCCACCTGACGCAAAATTCGTGTTTAATGGTATATTAAACACGAGCCACATTACATACAATAGATTACATATAATACAACTGACGTTGTCAGTATCGATGTTATTATCGTATTAAAGGCATAGAAACATTTTTTTGGCTATTAATGCACAAGAGTCTGCAAGATATCACTTCTTTACCTGAGTTTGAAATACACTATTTTACGGTGAAAAAAAATGTGTAGAAAAACCATATTAGAGAAACAAGTCTTGCAGTGTCAAAGTTACTTTAATTTTTGTTCTTGTTAATATTACTTAATTAAATCTAATATTTACTTGTTTTTTAACATTTAGTTATTATTGAACGGGTGGTGGACAAATTATACAATTGGTTGTCAGCTGGTCGACTACTCAGATAATCAACAGGCAGTCAATATGGTGAATCTGGTATTTTGGACTATGATGTTAAAAATTGCAGAACTAACTGAAACATGTTTTTTTATATTACGATGTAAACAAAATCAAGTTTCAAAATTGCACGTCTATCACCATTGCAGTACGTTGCTGTTTGCTTGGGTCACATGCAAATATATGGGAGGTAAAAATTATAATATTATACTAAAAATAGTATTTTAAAGTGACCAATCATTACAAGAATTAGTTTTTTTTTAAATTTTAAATCAATATATGAGACTTTAATAGTAGTAATAGCAGTAGAAACTATAATAACCAAATAATTTAATGGAAACAAGGAAGATAGACCTTGGAAAGTAAACTGTGTTCATAAAATTTCCGGTTTTTTTTGTCAAGCAGTATTTTCTAAGTTAGGATCTCAACTTAATAGACAAATCTTTCCAAGAGCATAACTTATATTAGAAATCTATAGAAACAAATTTTTATTTTAAATTTTTTGCATTTAAGCTGACTTGTAAGTTAGAAATAACTTCTAAATAAATTATTTTATGTAATTTTTTTACATAAACCTTTTTTTATATTTAAAAATATCTATAACTTATTTGTATTTAAAAAACTTACATTAATAATGTATCAACCGTTAAATTGTTTATTGTTATCACTAGTTTTGACCACACCGTGTGTCCAACCTCAAACATTTACATGGTGTTTTACGTTTTTGCCAATTCTTGCTTGCCAAATCAACTTACAGATAAGATAATAGTATCATTAGAAAAATAATATTATTCTGCATCATATAAAAATTTTATTTAAAAGTTGGTTATTTGGTAAAAATGAAGAAAATAACATAGTGCTATGAATAAAATGCTAATAATAAAAAGTAACTTTTACAAAATTATAATTGTTTGACGTTAATTAAAATAAGAGATTTGATGCGTAATACATCAAATTAAATAATACCATTGAATATTCAATTTTCATTTTAATATTGAAATTTAAAAATGAGCAATATTTATAAACTATTGTTTTTTTTAATTGAAAATTATATTGAAATTATTCAATTTATTTTTATATAACAATGCTTCAAGCTATTGTACTTTGTACTTTAGTCAACTGCCTATTAGTAATTAACGCAAACACTGCAAATATTTCTTCTTTTAAAAAATTAACTGTTGTCGTCTTTTGAACAATTAATTTTTATTAGGCCCCGCAAAAATAAGAAAATGTTCTAAATAGGGGATCTTGCTAGCCAATTTATAGCACCACCTCTACAAATCCAAATATTTGGAAATTAATTATTTAAAAAATATTTGTCATTTAAGACAAAATGTGCCGGACAACCGTCTTGTTGGAATCAGATCTTCTTTTCACTTAGAACTTCTTCTAATGTGTGGTCTACTTTTGTTATTATTAAGTCGTCCAAGTTACTCTTTGAATTTAAATGTCAATCTTAAATAGACCAATAATATTATTATTAAAGATACCATGTAATTTTTTGAGGATATTGAATTCTGTTGGAAATAGTAAATCTGGGATTATTTTAAGCCCAACAGGTTTATTATTTTATGTACATGTACACTAATAAGTAAAACAGATTGACGACAGAAAGCCACGAATTTCATTAGGACGCTCTTGCATTTCATAACAGAAAGCACTCCTATTTTCTTTATCAACTACAACTCTTGATGGCACAGTAGTTTATATTAATGATATTTGTATTTTTTAAATATATTGCATACGCATACATACATTTGCCTTTCACTATACGTTGGGTTTATGTTTATAGCAATAAAAACAAAGTCTTTAACATTTTAAAACTTTTGTCGTTTTTTTGTAATATGTACAGTATTAACAAATAAAAATCATTTGCTCACCGTCCATACTTTCCAATTCCACAGAAATGTTAGCACATGATTCAAATTTCTTTATTACAAATCTTTGTCCTTTATTAATGTCATATTAAATTATAAGAAAATGATCAATTTCTTCTAAACATAACAATAATAATAAAGTTAAAAAAAGTGGATAGTAGTTTCTTTTGTCAATGAATTTGCTCAAAAGTTAAAATAGTATTACAAGACGACAATACTAATATAATTTTTAAATCAGAAAACAAAGACTTTAAAATCGTTATTTAGACAATTAAATGAAAACTCCTTAAAAAACACAAAATATTTCATTCTGTGTGGTAATTATCCAATATTGGACAATTTTGTCAAAAATAAAAGATCGACTTTACCAACATAAATAAGATAGCAAAAATATCCTTTCATCACTTTGTAGAAAGTCATATTCTTAATTTCAATAATACATCTATATTGGATATTGAATCAAACTTCACAAAAGAATACTCGGTAAAATGTTATATATTAATGATATTTATACGTGTAACATTTTCAATAGATCTAATCAATCTAAACGTAATCTATCACAATATTATTAGATTAAAAAGATAACTGTTCAATCTATATCATATACTCTTTTCTAGTCTAAAAATCATTATTTTAAATTTGATTTTAATTAATTAATTTATTACACACTTTTAATAATTGTTTCGATTTAGTTATAATTTTTTAATTTGATTTTTTTTGCATTACTTCTATTTTTTTATATATTATCAATTTCAGAAGACTCCCTTTTAAAAATACCATTAGTATTCATAGACTTAATTTTATTTATTTAATTATTAATTATGTTAATTGTTTTTTGCTAACCGAGTATGTACGGTTTTTAAAATGATTTATTCTTTGTTTCAATTTCAAGTTTATCTTTGGTAAGTTTGCTTATAAAAAATAATTAATAATAACATCAATCCATTATTTTCAACTCAAACTCAACCGATCCATAATCCAATTATGTTACTAACTAAAAATAAGTATTAATCATATCGACGGCATAACTGCAAAACTGTGTATGTACAGTACAGTCAGTACAGTCAGTATATGATCGCATATATCTAATACAAACATATTTGCTTTATGTAACAAGAAGAGTTGTAGTCAAATTGACATTTGCCAATAGGCAAATATATTTGTTATATATATATATATATATATATATATATATATATATAAGCAATTCATGTTCTATATTTCTCAATTATTACTAGCATAAAGTATATTATTTAGTGGTAAGTAATTTTACCATTTTTTTAATATGTTTTTTTAAAGTATACGTGTACATTTTTTTACAAAAAAATTAAAAATATTTAGGAATAACGCTAATGGTACTACAAGAAAATAAACCAATGTTATCAGCTACTATTTTAGTTAATATATTGTAATAAAGAAACATTTTAATTTAATTAAACAAATAATTACCTGTAATGTTCCATTATATAATATTTTTAAATGATTATTGTGTTAGAGTTCACTGACACAAAAATGATTTCCATAATAGTTTCATCAATATTTATATTAGTGATATATAATTGACCCAATTTCAGGGGGAATGGCGACCTTTGCGATATTATTGAATTGTATGGTTCACATTGTCATGTATTCTTATTACTTCCTATCGGCATTAGGAAAAAATATTCAAAAAAAGATAGCTTGGGTGAAACCAAAAATTACAATGATGCAAATGGTAGGTTATTATTTTTTTTCTTTTTAAATAATTAATTTTAAAAGTTTAAATATTAAAAAATTATGCTATAATAATTATATATTAAATTATTGCATGATGCAAAAATTTAAAATTTGTGAAATTTATCATTATTAGTTAGTTATCAAATAATTTTCATTTTCATAATTTTTTGTTTATTTATTTTAGATTCAATTTTGGATTTTGTTAGCTCACACATTACAAGTTTACAAAAGTGATTGTAAAATGCCAAGATTAGCTGCGTTTGTTTTTCTGCCAAACCTCATAGTATTATTTGGATTTTTCTTGAATTTTTACATTAAAAGTTACAAGAAACCAAAATCAAG
Organism: Tachinus sp. AB-2021; assembly: GCA_030264575.1. Classification (NCBI taxonomy): domain Eukaryota; kingdom Metazoa; phylum Arthropoda; class Insecta; order Coleoptera; family Staphylinidae; genus Tachinus; species Tachinus sp. AB-2021. Next base: position 48,122 of record JARJEC010026198.1, read on the forward strand.
AACTGCGTAAATATATTCTCATCATCATCGACGTTGAGATATGTATAAATTTAAAATTATTACATTTATTTATAGGTAACTTTCAGTTTTGTATATTGTTTATATAATAAAATAATTGTATTATTTATTTCTAATATTATAATACGTTTTATTACTAATTAATTTATGTATTTTGGTGCTCTGCAAAAAAGTCCTATTATCAAAGACATAAACCACCATTACAAGATATAAATTATTTAGAATTTGTTATTATTTTGACATTATTTCTGTTAATTAATTAAGTTTATGTAAATAAATTGAAATGTTTATTAAATTGAATTGATTTTAGAAGCCTTTTAAATCATTGAGTTTCAATGTATTATGAAGTCATGATGAATTGAACATCACTAGCCATGAAAATTATTTTAAACTTCATTATTTGTTATCATTTGTCAAAAAATTACCGATGAACAGACTGTGCTCGCTAATTGATACAAACTAATAAAGTGCAGTGTATCAAAGTGTGATGTATTTGAAATTTCTTATAGATAAAAATATAAGTGATCTTTATTTTTAATTAAGTGGGTACTACATATCTTAAAATTATTAATCGTATGTTCAGTAAAATTACAAAATTGGAAAATGTACATATTTGAGTCGCTTGGAATCAAAACTTACATTAACTAGATACATCCAAAATCGGCCAATTTTTGAATCAATTGTATATCAGTATTAAAATAAAAAAGATTGTTTTAGAATGCTCTTTTTTAACAATTGCTTTACAAACCAAGCATTGGAATCAAAACGTTCAATATCCATTAGATAAAATGAGTTTTAATAATGTTAAAATATGAAATATCTATTTAAATAAAGTTAAAGATTACTTACATTATTATCTATGGAAAATTGGCAAAGTTTAAAATTTCTCTTATTTTAGTGTAACACAGTTTATTACACAACACTTTACCATAATTTCATAATTTAATCCTATATTAAATGTACAAGAAAGAAAATAAAAAATAAATATAAAAAATAATTTTTATGAATAAAATAAAATAAAAACAGGAGTGGCTATATTTTTAGCAGAAAGAACTAAATTTTTGTATCTGAAAATCTTGACAGTTGCACACAAAAATTTTCAAATTTATGTTGATGACATTTATAAACTTTTATATATTTTTTTATATATACCTAAATTTTGTTGATAACCTTTGATTTGTTGTCCGAATGAAAAAATATTATTGATGACTTTTGGTGTTTGACAAAATTCAAATATTGTTCATTGGGTCGCGAGCCAATATTTAGCCGCACCTGGTATAAAAGACTTCTGAAATTATGTTATACCTAAGCAGTGTGAATTGTGCAATTACTAACTTGTTCTATGCAAAGAGTCTAGCGCTATAGATACTAGGAGGATGTGTATCATTTGCCGCGATCTGACAGCAAAATTCATGTCAAAATTGTCAATAAATTTAATTTGCTTTACATTTACATTTGTTTATTATTGGTTTAACTTATGTCCTGTATCAACTGCTATTACTATTGTTTATTTACATTAAAAATATCAAACTTAATTTATAGTGACAAAAATACTCCTATGTATTTCTTAGCGACAATTACCGTTTTTGATAATGTTACCGACTGTACTCAAATTACTAGTGTAATTAAACATGGTATGTGTTTGATTACACTGCCAATTTGAGTCCGGTAATATGAAGTAAAATCACTGGACAATTATGCCTGGGCAATCTAGGCGGAAGTGATGCACAGAAAGACCACGGCATAGAAAGGAATTTTAAGGTCGACCAACTAATCAAAAAAGGAACAACTGGGACATTTATTGGACCAGAATCTACTTTCGAGACTTCACACAAAACCGAAAAAGAAATAATCTAACGCAAACTTCTAAAGAAACACAGTAACTTGTAGAAAATCTGCCAACTGAAGTAACACAATATTCTTAAATAGAAGTATCGCAAATAAGTCAAACTAAACGAAGACTGGCATGACTGATTACCAGACACTGTGGTCTTAACAAACACATGCATAGATTGGGTAAATAAGAAAATCTACTATGCCGCGTATGCTTGGAGGATAAAGAGACTCTGCAGCATCTGCTGTGCAATTGCAAGGAATTCAACAAGGCACCGTTTACTTTAGCTATGCTAATTTAAAAAAAAAGCTGAAAACAATCCCTTGTCAAAAGCTTCTGAACTTCATAGAATAGACAGAACTGCTAAAAAATGGAAGACGTCAGAGGTACCCGAGAGAACCATTAAGATCGCAGTGCAGGGACGCTTGACGAACCACCTCGAGAATGAAAACATATATTAATATTGCTTAGTATTTTTGTTTATGAATTATTTATATAAAAAAATTAATGTGCATTTAAATGTTTAAATTTTGGTCTTTATTATAATACCGATTATGGTATTTTTTAGAACTACTCAAACCAATACAACAGTCAGATTTGAACAATGTTCGAAATTAAATATGTTGGAATGAAACAAATTGCCAATATAGCAAAAAATATTAATATTAAAACAATTTAAAAGTAAAATCAAACTAATTTTATAATAATAAAGATTTATTATTTGTTAAGTGAATTAACGTCCTTTCTATGCAAGCGCTTTTTTTGTTGCTTGTCGCGCGTTTAAATCGCTACCTTTTCTAAACGCTTGTTTTAATTGACCTATTAGACACCATTTATATGAATCATTGAATTTAAAATTTATTTCAACAAATAGAACTTGCAAGTCTGTAAATTATATATAAACAATGTCTTTATTATATCAGTTCTGTATTTATTTATTGTGTGTATTTATATTTATATTGCAAACTTGTAAATAGAAACTACAAGTTTTCCTATGTCTGTGTTATGGTTCGCCTGAAATAAATTTATTATTATAGTTATTACCATAAAAATAAAACAGGGTTCAGCAAATAATTTCAATTATATTATAAAAATTTACACTACACATTACTAATTTACACTGTACATAAAAATAAAATACATAAAATTACTCATTCGTTCATTTGCATCTTGGTCGATTTATGTAACAAATCTTAATTAACGCATCAGATGGCAATTTTAAAACCAGCTTACTGTATAAATATTAACAGATTAATTAGTACCTTAAAATTAAAACAAATTTTAAAACCGCCATATAAATAATATACGTATACATAACATATTTTATTTTAGAAACCCATCGTGCATATTTTAGAAATTGATGTCATACATAGTTAAAATTTACGAAGATGATATTTTCGTCACAAAAGAATTTTAAAGTTGAGAAGAACCGCGCAACTTTCACCATTAGAAAATTGTCCGTTTGACATTTATATACAAAAATATTAAAATAGTATCCCAATTGTTGCACAATCGATAAATTGAATGAGCAAAAACATTAACCCCGTGCCATTACCAGTGGATATATTTATTAATTCAATGGCATTTGAAATTCAGTCTTACTATATCCGGAACTAATCGCAACATGATTGTCTTCACTAGCGGCAGGAGTTAAATCTTCGTGGGGCTGCAGACTAAAACCGGAAATGTCAACGAATGTAGCGAGCTGTTCTGATCCTTCCGCTTCAAGATCTGCTTGCATAGGATCGATAATAGGAACTTTACTTTCTATGAGTTCAGAAGCTGCTCCGTCTAATTCAATATTATCCATAAAATCACTTCGTTCGATTTCAATTCCGTCAGGAAGTGGAACTTTGGTTTCAATTAAATTTGACGAAGCGCTTGATAATTTGTCCTTTTCTCCTTTCTTTGTATTTGATTCGGCTGCATCTACAAATGCGGACGACAATTCTCCATCTAATTTACTCACTGTTTGGGTAGCGACATCATACATAAATATTTCTCTATCCTTTACTGACCTAAAATTAACATTGAATAAATAATAATTTAATTATAATATTAAAATAATATTACCCTGTAACTAGAAGGATCACTGACTGCATTTCACTAGATGTCTTATTTTCGCGTTCTAAAAATTTCTTGTAATTTTCAGACGATGGGTTTTCTATTAAATCCTTTAATGCTTCGTTACGTACATATTTAATTTCATCATTAACTTCTGCATTTCTAGTAATCCTTTGCTTTCCAAAATTATAATCAATAGGAGCTAATACCACAACGCTGTTTATATTTTTACCTTTCAATTCCGGAACATCGGGAATGGGAAATTGGGTACCACTCACTTTCAATGGTAAATATCTATTGTAAGTTTGATCATTCAGTACGACGGGCTCGACTTGTGTAGCGCCTTCCTTAACATAAGAATCGTGAACCTGCTGACCTTGCTGCGTTTGGGGGTCATAGTGCACAACTTTCATCTCCACTGGTTGTTTCACTTTTACCAAGGCGTTTTCAGAGCCAGCCACTTCCTGATCTTCTTCAACCGCAGACCCATCGGGTTTTACAATAGATGGTTTAAGTTCACTGCCCGCTGCGGCAATCTGTGAGGCGCCGCCTGCGCCATAGAAGTTTGCTAACTGATCCGGTGGCAAGGCCGATAATGGAATGTCGCCCACTTTATCATAATCGAGAACAGATATTTGCGCATTCTTAAGAATGCCCGATGAAAGCAATTGTTCTCTTAAATCATCCGGCACTTCATCAGGCAATTGAATATTTAAAGATTTTAAATCGATTGTTGTACTTTCTGGTTTTGGGGTAGTGGTTGATGTTACAATTGTACTGATAGTTGGTTTTGTTGTAGTTGTATAATATTTCTTGGGTGTAGTAGATTTAGGTGACGTAACATAAAATGGTTGTCGAGTAATTGGACTTGTTGAAAGGGAAGATAGATGTTGATATGTATTTTGTACGCTAGTCTGATGATTATATTGTTCATTAGATTCACTTGGAATATTTCTGAATTGTTGCTGAATTTGTTTAGTTAGTTCTGTTTGTGATAAATGATCCTTTGAAAAATGATTTTGCGATAATGAGCTTTGAGATAGTTGCCCATCATATTGTATTAATTGCCCTTGAGATAGTTGACTTTGTAATTGAGATAGTTGCCCTCGTGATGAATGAGATTGGCTTTGTTGATTTTGTGTTACATGACTTTGCACTGTTTGCTCCTGTTGTACTTGCGGCTCGGCTGGGATTGATATGTGTTGCTCATATTTAGGCACTGCCGGGATTAATTCACCGCCCGGTGGTATAATATGCTGATTCTGTTGCAGCGTATTTAAATTAAATTGATGTTGTCTGAAATCCTGCTCCTGACTAGATGGTGAAAATGAAGCCTGTTGTTGTTGATTTGAAAATTGATTTTGATTTGGTTTTATTTGTTGTGAATGTTGATGTTGAAAAACTGATTGTACTTGTTGTTGTGATTGACTGGTTTGATGTTGATGATTAGCATTTTGCACCTGTTGATGCTGACTTTGTTGTTGTGGAGGCGTATGTTGATGACCTGATTGTTGCTGATGGACATGTGGCCGTGGTTGATTTTGCTGTTGATTATTTATTTGCTGATAGCTGGGTCTCTGGTTTAGTTGTTGATTAAATACAGTAGGTGGTTGATTCAAGGGTGGTTGTTGGTGAATTGGAAAATGTGTTTGTGTTCTTGGAAATTGAAAAGCTGGTTGCTGTGGCCTTGAATCAAAAGTTGGAGTTGGCTTTTGCTCAAAACTTTGTTGTCTATGATCAAAATATTGTGGAGGTCTGGATTCAAAAGGAGGCCTTTGATCAAAAATTTGTGGTGGTCTATCAAATGACTGAGATGGTCTATGATCAAATGAAGGTCTGCTTTCAAAATTATTTATTGGTCTAGATTCAAATGAAGGTGGTCGTTGCTCAAACTGTTGGTGGGGTCGTTGTTCAAAAGGTTTTTGTTCAAAAATTTGTTGGTGCGGTCTTTGTTCAAATGAATGCTGTCCTCTTTGATCAAAAGGTTGATATTGTTTTGGAGGATTAAAATTTTGTTGGAATTGTGGTGGAGCTGGTCTGTTAGGGAAAGTAGGTGCATTCTGAAAATTTTGTGCTGCAAATTGTGGAAGCTGTGGAGTAGAAGCGGGTCTGGGAAATGTTTGATGTTGAGTAAATCTAATACCACTCGGGGATTGCGACTGTGGTTGGGATTGTTGGGGATTAAAATTAAAAGGCCTGTACGGTTGAGGAAGCCTTTGTTGTTGTTTATATTCTTGTTCAACGTTTTGGAAAGTAGATTTATTTGGATCTGGAAATCTCCGTGCTTGCGGGTGTGAAACTGCTGGTTGTGGTGCAGATTCAACAATATCATCATCGTGAGAATATTTTTCTGCATGCGGATTATGTTTATCCCCGCCAAAAGTAACATGAATGCCTGTATCAGCATGATATGTTTCAGAATCGGGTTTAATTATTGCACGGATTGTTGTTGTGCTTGGTGGTGCATAAGTAATAGGTGCTTCAATTGCTCCATATTCTTCCTGCTGATGCTCCTCTTGGTCATTATGGTCTTGTATTGGGGAGAGAGCAGGAACCGGTTTATCATAGATTACACTATCTTTTCCAGAACCGTGTGGATTTTTTTTATATTTAACATAAAATACTTGTACTTCTTCTTTCTTTTTCTTTGGAGGTGGTGTAATAGGTTCCGGTGGAGGTAAAGTAGTATTAGCTTCCTTTATAATAATTTCAATTATAGGTTCCGGTTCTTTAATATAGACCGGCCTATCAATATATTGTTTAGGAGGTCCATAGACGTGCTCATTTAAATGGTTATTTTCTGTAATTAGATCATCAGGTTTGTTAAGTTCATTATGTGGTTGTGGAAGATGAAACGTTGTTGGATCATACAACGGATCTCTTTGTGAATAATGCACTAAAGGTTCCATTTGTACGGCGTATGGTGGTAGAAGTGATTGAGGTTTGTTTTTCCTATAAAAACTGTAACTCGGTCTTGGCTGTCCTGGAAAAAATTGAGAATATCTAGGAGGTATTGCGTTGGAAATGCGTCTTTCTAATCTAAATGTGTTGCTATTAGATTGTGGATAGGTGTGCGATATGCTGTATTCCAAGTTCCGTTTTCCCCTAGCTTCCTCCTTTTTATTAGATTTAGCTTCTTCTGCCTGTATGCTTAGTGCAAGCAACGAGCAAATGACCTGAAATTATAAAACAAAAACTAATTAAAAAAACTGATAATTATGTAAGTAATCTATTATTCTATGTGTTTAAGATTTTCTTTACAAATCAATTTGGTGATTTATTTCACATTTCTTTTTTTTTAATTACAAAGTTAAACTTAATTAGTTTTGCATTGCACGAGTCTAGTGTAACTAGATATTAAATTATACGGTTGAAAAGTTCCAAATACCACAACAATATTAGTTTTTAATTTGGTTTCATTAAGAGCAACAAATTTATACAATAAATACAATGATAAAAATTTAATATTTTGATTCAATATATCAGAAAAGTAAATATCTATGATCTTAAAAGTTAAAGTGAATCATTTTCGCTTTTCACTATTTATTTATAAAATTCACACATGGAAAGGAACTGTGTTTGAAACTGGGTTATACAAATAAAAGTGTGGGTTTATGAGAATGAAAGGAAGAGTACACACGCGTCTCATGAGCATATTGTTCGCATAAATTAGCATTCCTGATCTACTCCGGACTAGTTTTCACAACGCTCTTTTATTACATTAATTTAATATTCACAGCGATCGGATTGTTGTATTCAAAATAACCGTTTTTCTATTATATGCTTATTTCATGCTAATTCATGTCAAATCTAAGAAACTACCAATATTTAACCAACTTTTTATTGAAATCCAGTTGTATATGTGAATGTGCTAACTAAATCGACGATGGACGCAAGTTGATGATTTCATTTAGTTTCCTCAAGTGCGAGATCCTTTTACCAGTTGTCCTACTGACATTTACCTACCACGTATTAAAAAGTATATATTGCAATTGCTTTCAGTATGAGATTTTATAGCGTCTGTAATAATTGGTTTATTCAAAATAAGTTTTAATAATACTAATAATATTATAAGAAAGTGTACTACTAACAATTGATTTGGGGTTAACCGCTGATAGCTAAATTGAAGAATATATATCATAAAATTCTTTTTAATACACCAACTTTCGATTATCACTTTGTATAAATTAGAATGCATATTCTAAATTATTTTATTACATTTGAGGCACTTTACACATTTGTGTCATA
>JARJEC010026266.1:0-11818 GCA_030264575.1 Tachinus sp. AB-2021
TCAAACAACAAGGAAATAGTAAAAAAACGTTGCCGTGCTAAATAGAATCCATACGGGCAGCGATCATAGGCTCGTCATGGCCACTCTGGATATAAACACCAATAGCGCCAGAAACAAGTTTATCCAAAAGAAGAGTTACAGTACATCGAAAGATTTGAAACAGAACAAATCAAAATATCAAGAAGAATTGGTTTTCAAACTAAATAATATCGAACAACTAGAGGGTATGGAATTAAACCAGATAGCGGAAAAAATAACACAAGACATCAGGGTATGTACCAAAATGATTTGTACAAAGGCTAAATCGCACAAAGACAAGCGACTAACCGCGGACACTCTCAAACTAATAGAACAAAGGAAAACTACGAACAGAAATTCACCAAGCTATTCAAAAAAGAAAATGAAAATCCAACCAATAGCAATCGAGATATAAAAAATCGCGCTTATCTGGTGACACACAAGGAAATTTTGGTGGATTTTGGCGGTTGGGGATTGTAGGAGAACTTTTAAGTAAATAATCAAAAAATTGGTCTGCTAATAGATTTTGTAAATATAAGACAATTTTTGAGCCAGGCAGTTGGCACTCTCTCATGGTTACTCTCAGAAGCGTTCCACCTAAGAGAAGTAAACACATATCACAATACTATGAGAAATCACTCTCGAGAGTTGCTCTTAAGAGCTTCTCTCAAGTGGACATGCTTTTGAGAGTAACTATCGGAAAGCGCCTTTAAACTCCCAGAAAGTAAACTTATTGATAGTTTCTCGCGTATGAATACTACAACAATTTATGCCGACAGTTACTTTCAGAACTCAAATGAGGTTCGATGTTGCTGAGAGTTGTCTGCAACTTTTCGTGATAATGCATAGCAATGAAAAATTAGTCAAACGAAGAAATTGTTGAATTAATTAATATTTAAAGACTCTATTTTATGAAACCACAAATTTCTAGGAATATCAAAATAGAAAAGCAACGGACAATATAAATAAAACTATCCAAAGCGTGCTAATAAGCACTTTTAATTAAAATTCTATGTAGAAAATAATTATGCGTTAAACAAGACACATTAATTTTATTGGTAATAATATATATTTATGGCAACAAAATTTCGATACATTAATTTTATTGGTAATAATATATATTTATGGCAACAAAATTTCGATATATTTCAAAGGTATAAAAATATTATAGAAATAAATAATAAATATAATTAGTATATAATAAAATAGTCGAATTTTCTAAATCGGACCAATGCGAAATAAAGCAATTCCAAGTGCCTCAAGGGCTGGACGCTTTATTCAAAGTTGCCAGGCCGACTCTCAAGTGAACTAGGCTTTGGGAGTAATGCCTGCGAGAAAACTTGAGAGTGAATTTACTCTCAGGTGGATCCGTAGCATTGAAGAATTGTTGTGATATGTAAAAAACGATAAAAATTGTTGTAAAATTATACGAAAGTTTAAAGATGCATTAAGAAAAATATTTAATGTAAACTAATGATAATACTAAAAAATACAATTTTCATGGCACCCCTTTTTACTGTGTATTATTATTTAAAAAAAAAATGCTTAAAAGGTTGCTTACTGAATAAAAAACTATCAAATATATAAAAAAAACGTTTAAAATTAAATAAATGTTTTTATTTAGGTGGGATGGCGGTTCTTATCTTGCGTTTGAACTCTTTCTATTTATAAATAAAAACTTATCTTTATAAATATTTGCTCTTATATTGTTCGAAATTGACAAAATAAAAAAAACGGTTAAACTTGAAAATAATTAAAATGTGCCTTATTTTTTATTATTCGGATTTATTTGAAATAACACAAATGTTTTTGTAAATCTACTTACTCGATGTTGGGAATTTTAGGATATTATTATACCTGCAGGTATAAAATTATAACTATGTATATTTAAAAACTGATCGCATTTAAAAATAGCAAATCTACATAATTATATATTAAATAAAATAACAGAAAAAAAAACAGGTGTGATTACTTTCTTTTTGTAATGTGTTTGGAAAATCAATTGATAATCATATCATTTAATTTTAATAAAACTGATTTCTTAAGATGTTGCATTGAAATGATTGTTTTGTAATAAATTAGGGTAAGTGTTATAAAATTGCTCTAATAAGAATGCAAATGTGCCAATTCCAAGATGGAAATGATGTAAATATTGATGGCATATTCAATTCAAATGAAGAGTTTGAGTGAGATCATGGCGTATTAAAGTGCACTTGTTTTATTTTCTGTATCCAAAGAAAAGATTACAGTGTATTGTATGCATAATGCAAACAGCTTTCTAATAAATATATCTATTTTTTCATGGGCTGTTTTCTCTTTTATCTTTTCATATAACATGGAGAGAGGCTTGGCCTAGAAATGGCATCGTGTTATCGTAATAAATATAATAACCATCATGCAATTAAACGGAATATCTTTTACCCTGCAACAATATGGGCCAAAAAATAAAAAGTGCTACTTAATATTGCAATTGATTTGAATAATCAAGCATTATGGTTAAATGGTAAGGTGAACATTTATATGACACTTCCTAAGAGTACATGGTTTGAAAAATGCAATTAATAAGCAGGTAGGTCGCCTTCTTGATTATGGAATGATGAAATGCGAGCGAAAGACCTTCGTAGGTTTTTATGCTTTTTTGTAAATATTAAATAGCGTTACACTATAATTCATTTAACCATGAGTATAATTTTTGCAATTAATTAAAACAAAATGATAATATTTTTTAAGCGAGTTCTATTTGCGAAACGGAAAAAAAATATTGGATATTTATAGCTTCAAGGATGGGGCTTTATTTCTTATTTCCCGCTGCACGAATCGTTCATTAATATTGTATTTTACCGGTCCGACTTGTACGAGCATGAGTAATGCATTTTTTGCAAGTTCAATGTTAAAAAGAAAGGAGATGATTACCTAAATGATAATCACTTTTTCTGTTACGAAAGAATGGTAATGTTCCACATTATAAAAATTTCTCCAAAACAAGAATGGTGGTTTACGGTAATAATTACATATTATTTAAAATTAGCGAATAATTTTGTAAGTTTTCTGGGACAAATCAGCGTAGCTCAACGAAGCGGCGAATAGAGCGACCTGGATAGGAAACTGGGTCACAGTCACATAGAGCTAGAGCTAAAGCGAAAAGTTACAGTTAGACAGAGAAGGCGGCTATTGCATTTCTCCAGACCACGTTCAATGCCACTAGTCGAGTGCTGTTGGTACGCTGTTGGAGAAATCCTCAGACCTGACCTAAGATACACAAACGTGCGTAAATCATGTCTGTTTTCTTCACCAGCTCCACGCAACCACCGCATCTTTATTCATTGATATCATTTATTATATTATTACCAACTTATTCCTTAATATTTTAATTGTTTTCCATATATTTGCGAGAACTTTCTCTCATTTTTTCTAAGTAGATCGCTCTTCTCTGAATACATCCTGTTAGAGGAAATCGGCAGCCCATTTATGGTCCTCCAATTTTTAATAATGCCAATCATTATTAACAACAAACTGGAGCAATAAATTAAGAAAGCAAAGATGATTAAATCATTCAAATCAACGTAATTGCAAATTACTTTTTTAATTATAATAATATAAATATTGCCTTTGAGTTTGAACGTTTGCAAGTAAATTTTAATATTTTTTTACTATAATAATACATTTTTAATTGCTATCAAGAAAATTTTCGATATTTGTTAGCGTTACTTTTATAATTTTTAATATGTCCCAACTTATCCGTTCACCATTGCTAACTTTTTTAATATTGATGTTACAAAAGAGTAGCAGTATTTTTATTGCCGATTTCAGAATTGAAAACAGAAAAACAATTGAATAACTAGTTTACGAGATATTTATATAATAACATTTTTTTAAATGGAACACCCTTTGTATGTATATTTTGAAAGAGTGCTACTTCTCTTTCTATTCGTTCTTCTCTTATCTCAATACATACTCTCTCTTTCTTTGTTTCCACATCTAAATCTTGCAATTATTTTTTAGACTGTATCTGCCGTTTTCTAAGTACCATAGTAGTGTTGTTAGTTTTGTAGATACATAATTTGCATTGTACCTAAATTTATTTACTTGCATACTTTTTTTCAGTAACTTTTATTGCTTTTTCCTTTTCCATTTGTTCTTCTCTTATCTCATTACATATTTTTTCTCACTTCTTTTTGTTTCCACATCTAAATCTTGCAATTATTTTTTATACTGTATCTGTCATTTTCTAAGTACCACAGTACTGTTGTTAGCTTGACCGATGCATAATTTGCATAGTACCTAGATTAATTCAGTTGCATATCTCTTTCATTTCATGTTATTAATTTAGTTGCTCTGATTCTTTCTACTTTTTTTGCTGTCTGATCCGTTCCTATTGTAATATTTCTCCTTATTTTTTCTATTTTATTATTTTTGATAAATGACACATTTATTTCTCTGCACAGAAGGCGGATCAGCTAGACAAAAAGGGAACAACTGGCACAGTTATTGGACCAAAACCCACTTTCGGGATTTCACGCAAGACCAGAAAAAAAGAATAATCCAACGCTAACTTCTAAAAGAACACATCAATTTGTGGAAACTCTGTCAAAGAATGAATTTCACAAGATTATTCCAAACAGAACTAGCACAAAATACTCAGAAGCAATAATAATTTTTTAGGTTGATTTGCCAAAAATTAAATAACTTACTTACAAAATACTCAAAAGACTATGAGTAAAACTAAATTGCGAAGGCTCACAGAATATTGTGTTCTTAATAAACATATACATAGATTGAGTATACAAAAAAATTGCGGATACTTGGAGGACAAAGAGCAACAGCATCTGCTGTTCTAATGCAATATTCAACGCACAGTTCCTTTTGGCAAGCATATGCTAAACCTAATAGAGCTGAAGACAATCCCTTGGCACTTGCAAAAGCTTCTGGATTTTATAGAAGAAACAGAACTAATAAAGGTATAAGACGTCAGAGGTGCACAATAGGACCTTCGGAACCGCAGGGACTTTTGACAAACCACCGTAGCAAAAAAATGTACCCTTTTCCAGTACTTTGCTTGTATCCATTCTTTTAATAACTTTTCTTGTTCTTTTTATCCCCAAGTTTTTGCCCCATATAATAACATATTTTTTACTAATCTACGAAACAAAACCTTTTCTGAAGTCAAAATGAGTGTTTGTGTGCCCTTCTTGAAAACGATAAAGGATACAAGATTAACTGTCTAGAAAATCATAAGAATGGTTTTGACCTCTACTATGTGGTACTTCATTAATAGAAATAAATAAAACAAAAATAAGTATCATTATCAACTTGATAATGACCTTCATAAGTCGAAACTCGAGTTGCGTATATTTTTATTTTTTAATAAATAAAATTTTTGTGGTTAAAAACAGTTTTTTTTTTCTAGAAAAGCTAATATATTTTATACTTTCTATTTAATCGTTTTGATTTTATTGCCAGTTAGGCGATGGGATACTGGTTGCCTGTAAAATATATTGACTATTCTAGACAGTTAGTCTAGTATCCTTTGTCGTTTACAAGAAGGCCAAACAACTACTCACTTTGACTTCGTTATTACTTGCGGTGGCACTAATACGTAAATCAATTATTCTTTTGCTTCAATGCGATGCGGAAATCACTAAGGTGCGCTGATGTTCATTTTTGAAGAGTGAAACAATTGAAAACTTTTTATTTTCATACTTTAAAATTTTCTTTGGCCTAATCCCCATACTTGTTCAACTACTTTGTTTGCTTTCTTTTACTCTTTTACTCTATTATATGCTCACTCTCACTATGATTTTTACTCATAATATAACACAAATATTTAAACTTTTTTACTTCTTCAAGCTATTTCCATTTCCATTTTCAATCCTCTTTTTCCTTTCCTATCATTATTTTGTTTTATTTGCTTTCATTTTTAGTTTTTGTTAATCTCTTTTTTTTCTTTTGGTTTGTTTGCAACAATCACCATGTCATCGGCATATGCCAATGATCACACTTTCATTTTGTGTACTACAAATTGTTCTACTTGCACCATACACTGCTTGTATCTGCTATGTATACCGCAAACAAGATGGGACTCTGTGGGTATCAAGCGTTTCTCTCTATAACGTAAATAATTTATTTAATTTTACTTATATCTCATGTTATATCATGTGTTGCAGTGCATATACGTTATCCATAGTATGTCTTATTTTTATAAGGCCTGACAACATCTGTCGTACCCAATTCATCTATCAGTATAATTGCATATATCATGTATGACATACACAAAGTGTTTTTATCGCTGATTTTGCAATTACATAACATACCAATTTTTGACTAATATATTTGCTTTTTAAGTGTTCTCATAATTGTTGTGATTATTGTGCAATAATTGCATTTTTAAACTTAATTTTTTAAATTTATTTAAAATTTATTTTTTATTTGCACCGTTGACAGCTATGGTTATTGGCTGCTCTTTTATTTTAAATAATAGTGGCTCCAGGTTTAGCTTAGGGACGGACGACACACAACACTTAAAAACTTAATACATAAATATGTAACAATAAACTAGTATCACAGATAGATAAATCTTACATCCAATATCATTGATAACACCGAAGTTATAAATTCTCCAGAGCTAGGAACTAACCTAATATCACAAAAAAACTTAATAACTAGTATCATAGATTTCACCGGAGTTGTAAACGCTCCGTTGCTTAAACCTAACTCAATATCACAGTAAACTAAAAAACTAATATCACAGATGACATCGGAGTTGTAAATACGCAGGTGCCAGTACCTAATCTCAAATGACACCGGAGCTGTAAGGGACTCCAGTGCCAGAAACTAAGCTAATATCACCAAAAAACTTAAACTAGTATCACAGATGGCACCGGAGTTGTAAACGCTCCGATGCTTCACTCATTATCACAGATAACATCGGAGTTGTAAATATTCTAGTGCCAGCACCTAGCCTGATATATCAGATGACACCGGAGCTGCAAGAGACTCCGGTGTCAGAAACTAACCTAATATCACAAAAAAACTTAAAAACTAATATCACAGATAGCACCGGAGTTGTAGAGGGTTTGGTGCTTAAACCTAACTCAATATCACAGTAAACTTAAAATCTAATATCACAGATGACATCGGAGTTGTAAATACTCCGGTGCCAGAAACTAAGCTAATATCACAAAAAAACTTAAAAACTGGTATCATAGATGGCACGGTAGTTTTAAACGCTTAGGTGCTTAACCCTAATTTAATATTACAGAAAACTTAAAAACTAATATTACAGATGACACCGGAGTTGTAAATACTCCGGTGCCAGAAACTAACCTAATATCACAAAAAAAAACTTAAAAACTAGTATCACAGATAGCATCGGAGTTGTAAACGCTTTGGTGCTTGAACCTAACTCAATTCACAGAAAACTTAAAAACTAATATCACAGATGACGCCGAAGTTATAAATACTCTTGTGCCAGCACCAAACCTAATATCTCAGTTGACATTGGAGCTGTAAGAGACTCCGGTGCCAGAACCTTAACTAATATCACAAATTGAACATGTATAAAACGTTACAAAGGCAAAAGTAAGTACTAATGATATATTAACAGTAAAAGGTTAAAAACAAAACAGATTGGTTTTACCTCTATATTTTCTTCGGGAGTCCTTTTTCTCGTATGAAATTGAAACATTTTCTTATGGACTCTTGGCTGTTCGAGAGAACAGAAGCCACATTGTCTAGGACCCTTAGCCTATTACGCTGACGAGAGTAGGCGTTGCATTCCCCCAGTACGTGCTTAAACGTTGAACGGTTGTGACACGTATCACATTCTGGTTTGCGGGTCGCTAGTCAGGAGATACGAGAAAATCAAGTTGGTGTGCCCTATGCGCAAACGGCATAGGGCAACTTCCTCTCTTCTGGTAAGATCTACCGGCGACTTCTAAGGTGTCACGGAGAGCTTTATGTTTTTTTAACTTAATTTTGAAGCCGTTCCACTTCAGTTGCCAATGCTTAATGACTTTTGCGATTATGAAGAATTTAAGATCATCGGGACTTACGGAATGTCGTCTTTGAAATTAAGTTTGTTATTAAGTTATAATATATATATATATATATATATATGAATGATTATACATGATGATCATCAGCGTAAAGTTCGAAAATATATAAGACTGTTTACAACATATTTTCATAATTTACATATCATCCGTTTTTGGAGATATATACTAATATAGTACTAAAATCAGGGATTGCCCAAAAAATAAAAAAATTTTGGGATTTTCTATTTGTGCTCCACACTTTTTTGGTCGGGATTCCCCTTAATATTTTAGACACACAACATGCGATCCGATAGGTAATCTGTTGTCGGTCCAAATTGCAAAGTGCGTGATTAGGTTTTTTTTAATTTTGACATCTAAATAAAGTTAGGTTTGGATTAATGGCTCTTTGGGAAGTTGCATAATTTTGATATATGCATCATTGTGTATTCAAATTATATTAACACATCCTTGTTAGTAATTTTACTGGCCTTTGACTTTTGATAATAGAATTAGCTGATTCAATAAATCGTATAATTTATCAAATATTTGGAGATTTTTAAAATAAATGTATAGTTTCAATTTGAGAAACTGGGTTATTTAGTTGCCCTTGATATTAATTACTTCTTATCGATCTTACTAGCAGGAATTGATCAAAAATGTAACGCTCAAATGCATCAGATTAATTGAAGTGTGGAAGAATACTAAGAAACAATTTTAAAAGTAATTAATTTCCTCTTTTCTCTCGGGTTTTAATTTGAGGAAATTTTACTGAAATAAATTCTATTTATAAAATAACTACTTTTAAAAAAGGTCAATTATATTTGTGCGAAAATATAATCATCGAGTTTTTATAGAGCTGAAAATATAAAAGCAGCTAGTCAAATTGTTATAAATATTTTGTTACTGTAATCATCAAAGCATTTAATTATTCATCTTCAATAATTACCTATAACAATTAATCGATTTCGTGCTATATTCATTTGAAGAATAATGAGCTTCAAATTACAAACAAGCATTTAAATAAACGGTTGTTTTAAAATAGAACATGAATTATTCGTAACCTATAAAATGTCGATTTGATTGATTGCCGTATTAAATGTATATTTTTATTATTAATGGCATTGCATACAATTAAATTTAAATTACAACTTTACCGCATATGAATATAATTTTATTGAATATAAATCCAGTTTATTTCGAGCCCAATAAAATTTTATTAATAGTCAATTTTATAATTTTGTAAATAATTATTAATAACTACAATCGAGCGGATGTTTATCGCATTACTTTAAATGTGCACTTGATGCAAAAACAATAAAGCAATTCAAATTTAATTTTAACCAAGTCTTTTTGACCTACCTTGACTTCTACGGGTCCTTCAGTTCAGTGCATCCGACGTGTTTACAGAAACAATACGTTTCATCAATTTGGTTGATTTATTCATTTATTTCATAATTAATCACGTATTCATTTAACTACAATTATACCCGTGTTTTGATTAACATTGTGCCATAACAGATTGTTACAATTTTATTCGGGCAGATATTTTGGTGTCTGACCTTCACTGCAATACAGGTATTTGTTATTATTGCGGAATATCATAATTAATATTCCGTAATTAATTAATAAATTAATTCTTATTTAATACCCATATAATAATTGCTTAATAATGACTATTTGATTAAGAACCCGTGAATCTTGTATTTTTAAATCGTTTAATTAGTATACAATAATTAAACGCAATAATTTAACTAGATATCTAAAACAACTGGCGGAATCCTGTGAGTAAATGATAAAGGGTCTACTGAACCGGCCACAAATGTATAATATTTTTAAATTAAATTATTTATCCAAGGTCAACATCAAAGCAGCTCTGAAATAATATATGTAATAATTAAGATTTCTGTTAATGTCTCGGATTTCATTATTGTTTCCCGCATAAAAAAATTGTCTTGGATTTATAAAATAAATACGAAATGTTTCTCAAATATTTTCCATAGTTAAAACTAACCAGTACAATAAGCGGTTGAATTATAAAATTTGTAGAAAAAAGTAAAGCAATATTTTTAAAAATTTGTTGTTAAATGTAATAAATTTGCAAAAATATCAAATTACACAAAATGTTTGAGAAATATTAAACAAGTCCCAAAACATTAGTACAGTAAAATAGTAAAATATTATATAAAATATTATGTAGCAAAATTGAAAAAGTCGGAAAATATTAGCTAAATGTGGTTATACAACATATAATCAATGAGAATTAAGGTACTCCAGTAGCACAATTGGTAAAGTATTGGACTAAGTTGAAATTAGAATATTATAATTGTTAAATAATTACTACGCTAATAACTGTATATGTGTAACCAAAACATCTAATGGATGTTTTAGAAAATTGACTTTGACGTGGCTGTAGAACATAAAACCAATGCCAATTAACATACCTCCGTAGCTCAATTGGTAGAGCAGTGGACATAAAATCCAAAGGTTGCGGGTGTGATCTCCATCCGAGGTTAATTTTGAAACATTTAATTCAAATGGAGTAATGGAGTATTAATTATTGTATCTGGTTTTTTAAAATGTCAATTGCGAGGAAAAAATTATGACTAAAAAAACTAATTCGATAGCAGAATAGTTTAAACCTTTAAACCNTTCCTTCAAAAATCGCCATAAATGGCCTCGATTTGAACATAAGAACAAATAAAGAAAGGTATTGCTCAATTGTATAATAATTTAACGCTAGAAATCAAATTAAATTAGTTTTAGATCGATATTTTAATACCTAACTTAATAAAACGCATTAGAAATGTCAAAAAGAATTTTCGTCAATTTACAAGATTTTGGTTTTTGTTTCATTAAAAAATTCCAAAAAACAAAAAAACAACAAATTTATTATTATCTCCCTATAGGAGAAAATAAAAATCAATTAATGGTGCTTTTGAGATGGTCAAATGCAGAAAACAAAACCTACGTGATTAGTGTTAGTTGGTGTCAAAACCCGCAAAATTCCAAAATATTAATAAAAATTATATAAAATAATGACAAGCGAAGTATGACGAACAGACCGACCGAATTTGCCTTTACTTTTATACTATCCTCCAGCCTCCACCAACACATCGGGGAAAAGTTTTAGTACGCATTGCGACCTCTAGTTTTATTTTACACGTTGTGACGCTGCTTGACAATTGCAAAGTTTTCTAAGAAAATGCAACTTTTTACAACAGTTTTGATATTTTGAAAACATTTTTAGTTGTTTCATGTCAATTAGCGAATACTATCTTTGTTTTGTGATATTTTGGAAGGTTTATTGGCATCTATTAATATTTTACTAACATTTTAGATCATTTCTAAATTTTTCAAAACGAATTTGTTTTTGTTTTCCAATTTTGCTAACATTTCTGATAAAATGCAACGTTTCTTGTTCTCTATGTACAATTTTTAAAATATTAAAAAAACATTTTATTGAAATTTCTACACATTATGAAAATATTTCTTTATATTTTTTGACAATTCAAAAAACTCTATGTAATGACATTAAAAACTTTTCCAACGTTTAAAAAAAAATTCCTGATCTGAAAATGTTCAGAAATATCAAGTAATAATAAGATCAGAGAGAGTAGTTATATAATTTTTGTAAAAATAATATTCTTTATATTATTTTTACAAAAATTATATAGTATAATTACTAGAAGACCAAATACAATTTACAGGCAAATAGTATAACACAGTATTTGCCTTAAATTATATTTGGTCTTCTAGTAATTATACTA
>JARJEC010026270.1:0-19794 GCA_030264575.1 Tachinus sp. AB-2021
ATTTAAAATCGTAATATAATTAACATAACCTAAAAATATTGACATGCCAAAATAAATTTAAAATCGTAATATAATTAACATAACCTAAAAATACTGACTTGCCAAAGTATCGCAAAAGCCCTTGGAATGTGTCAATAATCTGGTTATTTCATGTGTGCAATACCGATTTGAGATACCTGACTTGAAATGTTTGTCAATATGACGTCTTAAAAAAAGACACAAAAATGCGTAATTATGACGTAAAAAATGTTTATATGCTCGTTGTCTCATGTTTAACATCTTAATTGTGTGTTTTTTGTGTAATTTTTGAAGACGTCATATTAACGTACTTTTCACGTTTAACTAAATTCTGGGACTCGTGTAACCGGCCTTTTATTAGTCAATCCGGTTCTTGTTTGCATGCCACCTTAAAATCCACACGATTTTACTAATTAAACGTCAAAACTAACCGCACTCATGTTTGGTGACCTCAAAGCGTTGAATTTCTTGATAAAACTTTATTGAAAAAATACCAATATATTTTACATCACTAACTGACGTCCGTTTTACGTCATTAGATTAAGTTAATTTCACTTTTCTAAATTATGTCTTTAGTTTCTGACATATTTTCGTCTTATTGTCGTCATATTTTGAGTTATAATAAGTCGTTATGACTCAAAATGTGGCGATAATATACAGTTTCTTTGCTGAATAGGTAGTTGTATGAGTCACAAATAAATATAATAAAACAAAATAATTCGTCAGTTTTACGTCATTAGATTAAGTTAATTTCACTTTTCTAAATTATCGCTTTGGTTTCTGACATATTTTTGTCATATTGTCGTCATATTTTATATATCATATTTTGAGTCATAATAAGTTGTTATGACTCAAAATATGACGAAAATATACAGCCTATTTGCTCGATGGGTCACGATTAAATATAATTAAGCAAAATAATTCGGCTTTTATTATTTTTAATTGGATTATGATATTTGGACAACCTAAACATTTTTGACCGGTAAATTGCCAATTAACAACTAGTGAATTATTTTCAATTATTTTCTTACTAGTTTCCTAATGTTTCTTATGTCATCCAAATTGATTGCATTACTACTAAAATATTATAAACTAATATTTAACCAGCAAACTATAAAGCTTTTTATTTATATAAAGTTACTTTTAAATTGACAATATATTTTTATTACATCAAACTAAAGTAGCGTGAACAATCATTTTTCTAGTAGAATAATGATGTCAATTATACTACTGTAGTATAAGTTTATTGCACCACGCATGGAATAATTATTAAGTCACTAGTAGAATAATGTATGTTCTTTTATTATAGCACTAGTTTGGTAATGTAAATTGTTATTTCTTTAATTCTATTTCATTATAATGAAACTTAATATTCCACACTGAAAGTGACATTTTGCTAGTACAAATTGGTACTGTCACTGTAGCTATATACATACCACATCAATTAAATGTTAGATTGCTGCCAAATAAAAATGTTGTGTTCAACACGGCCGAAATAGCTGTCCTCGACTTGCTCGTTCTTCTTACAACTGTCATAATTTAAAAAAGTGAAATTGACTTAATTTAATGAGGTAAAATTGACGTTAGTTAGTGATCTCAGACACCTCCAGCAAAGTAGCACTTTATGGCCTTGATAAACAATAGTTTCATCAAGAGGCATGCGAGGCGAGCACCAGACGAGGACAGCAAAGAATATTTCAGCCGTGGTGAATACAAGATTTTTTTGGGCATCGGAAGTTCAACAATTAATTGATTTATAATTTATGTAGCTACAGTGAGCCAATTTTGTAATGTCAAACACTTTCCGGCCGCTATATGCGGAATGTATTTAGCAGTAGGGTCACTTTCTGTTAAATTAATTGCGAAGTTTCTGGATCTAAGGGCGGCCGGAGATATTGACTTTCAAATATAGCAGCCTAAAATAGTTATTTACATAAATCAAGAAAATGACACATTACTGGCGAAGAGCTAGGTTTAAATACGAGGCACTTTGTGCCGAGCATTTTTAAGCTTGAGTCAAGACTGATTTTACGCATGCGTCTTGTAAAGCCATCTAAAGTGACTAGTTATAGAAATTCACTTCCCCTGCGCATAAATAAGCAAAGAAGATTAAGTTTATAATATTATTATTAATAGACGTAAACGGCATCAAACAACGCATCTATAAAATGACAAAATGTTTAAATGACAAAACAATGCATTTCCTCTTCTATCAAAACCAAGCAACGTGTGATGATTTTTTAAAATAATTTCTTCAAAAAGAAACAATATACCTTAAAAATATAATTTTGTACATACAGTGTGATACGTGTGCGTGAACCAAAAAAAATCTTATCAAATAAGATCGTTCTAATTTTGGGCAAAGTTTTTATTTTTCAACTTCTTTGTAAATAAACACTTTGTTTGTTAATTTGCCTGAATACTACAAAACACGAATGGGCTTTATGCCCCACCGAAATTATAAAATTGCTGTAATAAAAAAAAAAAAATAATAAAAGAAAATTTTGTCCAGAAAAATTTACTACAAAGATTTACATTTTTTGTATTTATATTATACTGATAATGTTTTCAATAATATTGTAAGGAAGCTGGAACGATTTATTATAAAAAATTGATATGTTCAATTCTTTAAGAAAGAAATAAATTTTATTAAATAAAGAAATGTATAAAATTTGAGTTAATATTTATTTCATTATTGGAATTGTAAGGTCAGTATTGTATTTTATCTATTATATAAATGTTTTTTTTTAGATTATTTATTTATAAAAAAAGTCTGTTCCGTGACAATGTTTTGAAACATTGCCGTGACCAGGATTCGAACCTGGGTTACTACGGCCACAACGTAGGGTCCTAACCACTAGACGATCACGGCTTCCACAAACGTGAAAGTTCTAATGTTTACCAAAGAACTGGAGAAATGTGCTGCTCCAGTTTCAACGCCTATGAATGCAATTAAGTAAGGATTATTTACATAAAGTAAAAGTAAGCGTTGTTATTATTAAAATACTTTAGGTGATATTCTTAATGAGTATTATATTTTGAGATGCGTTAAAGCATAATGGTCTGGTTTACCAGTTTTGCCAATTTATACATAAATGCTGTTATTGTTAATAATGAATTAAATGTAAGCGATAAAACGTCGTTTGGAAGACATAAGCCGATGATGTGGAATAATATGTATTCTCAAATTAGTTTTATATAAATAAAAAACTATTTTAAAACTTTTGTTAGTTTGCCTTATTTTATGTTAAATATAATTTTTTTGTTAATTTTTAGTCAAAATTATATTTTTTGTTTTTATTTTTAATACTCCGTTCATTTCGATATTTTTATTTAGTTTTAGAATTATACATCTTTTGTTAGTTTGCCTTATTTTTTGTTAAATTTATTTTTTTGTTAATTTCTATACGAAATTATATTTTTCGTTTTTATTTTTAATTCTTTGTTCATTTCGATATTTTTATTTAGTATTAGAATTATAATTCTTTTATTAGTTTCACTTATTTTTGTTAATTTTATTTTTTTGTTAATTTTTAGTCAAAATTATAATTTTCGTGTTTATTTTTGATTCTCCGTTCATTTCGATATTTTTATTTAGTTTTAGACTTATATATTTTTTTTAGTTTGCTTTATTTTTTGGTAAATTTATTTTTTTGTTAATTTTTAGTCAAAATTAGATTTTTTGTTTTTATTTTTGATTCTCCGTTCATTTCGATATTTTTATTTAGTTTTAGAATTATATATCTTTTGTTAGTTTGAATTATTTTTTGTTAAATTTATTTTTTTGTAAATTTTTAGTCAAAATTATATTTTTCGTTTTAATTCTTCGTTCATTCGATATTTTTATTTAGTTTTAGAATTATATATCTTTTGTTAGTTTGCCTTATTTTTTGTTAAATTGATTTTTTTAATAATTTTTAGTAAAAATTATATTTTTCGTTTTTATTTATTAATTCTCCGTTTATTTCAATATTTTTATTTAGTTTTAGAATTATATATCTTTTGTTAGTTTGCCTTATTTTTTGTTAAATGTATTTTTTTGTTAATTTTTAGTCAAAATCCTATTTTTTGTTTTTATTTTTGAATTCTCCGTTTATTTCGTTATTTTTATTTAGTTTTGAATTATATATCTTTTGCAAGTTTGCCTTATTTTTAGTTAAATTAATTTTTTTGTTAATTTTTAGTCAAAATTATATTTTTCGTTTTTATTTTTAATTCTCCGTTTATTTCGATATTTTTAATTAGTTTTGAATTATATATCTTTTGTTAGTTTGTCTTATTTTTTGTTAAAATTATTTTTTTGTTAATTTTTAGTCAAAATTATATTTTTTGTTTTTATTTTTTAATTCTCCGTTCATTTCGATATTTTTATTTAGTTTTAGAATTATATATATAATTATATATCTTTTGTTAGTTTGCCTTATTTTTTATTAAATGTATTTTGTTGTAAATTTTTAGTCAAAATCATATTTTTCGTTTTTATTTTTTAATTCTCCGTTTATTTCGATATTTTTAATTAGTTTTGAATTATATATCTTTTGCTAGTTTGCCTTATTTTTAGCTAAATTAATTTTTTTGTTAATTTTTAGTCGAAATTATATTTTTTGTTTTTATTTTTTAATTCTCCGTTCATTTCGATATTTTTATTTAGTTTTAGAATTATATATATTTTGTTAGTTTGCCATATTTTTTGTTAAATTGATTTTTTTGTTAATTTTTAGTCAAAATTATATTTTTTGTTTTTATTTTTTAATTCTCCGTTTATTTCGATATTTTTATTTAGTTTTAGAATTATATATCTTTTGTTAGTTTACCTTATTTTTTATTAAATTTATTTTTTTGTTAATTTTTAGTCTTAATTATATTTTTCGTTTTTATTTTTAATTCTCCGTTTATTTCGATATTTTTATTTAATTTTAGAATTATATATCTTTTGTCAGTTTGCTTATTTTTTGTTAATTTTATATTGTTGTTAATTTTTAGTCAAAATTATATTTTTCGTTTTTATTTTTTAATTCTTCGTTTATTTCGATATTTTTATTTATTTTTATAATTATATATGTTTTGTAAGTTTGCCTTATTTTTTGTTGATTTTATTTTTTTGTTAATTTTTAGTCCTAATTATATTTTTCGTTTTTATTTTTAATTCTCCGTCTATCTCGATATTTTTATTTAATTTTAGTATTTTTATTTTATTCGCTATGTTTTGTAAATATTTTTGCAATTTCCTTATCTTGTTCATTTTTACTTTTACAAGTTTTATTTATCAGTAGTAGTAAAAATATTTATTTATACAAATTTCATTTGTTTATTTATTTAAGATGAATCTAAGACGGCCATCGATGATGCAATTTTTGTTCAGTTTTTGTTATTGTATATTTAATTTTTAGTTCTTTACTCACGATGACTTTATAAATCAATACTTGCGTATGGCCCATAATTAGTTATTTGGTTCATTTTATTTCAATTCGCTGCGGAAATCATTAAGGTGCACTAATGATCTCGCATGAAAAACAATATGACAGTAAATGAAAGAAAAATACAAGCAGAATTGCAAAAATAGTAATAGAATAAATTAGGAAATTGAAACAAGCTCAAATTAATTATCAAAAAAATAAGAATAGATGGAAAGATCTACGACTAAAAGTTTATCTCAACCAACAAGACTATTAAATATAGATATGTTGCAAAATATAAATATAGATAATATCAAAATATAAGGATCAAATATCTAAAATTAAATAATAGTATAAGTCATAACAAGCAAGGGGAAAAGAAAGTAAAAAAATAATAACAAAAAAAATTAAAGAAAAGATAGAGGAGCATTAAGCCACAACAAACAAATAAAAAGTATATAGATAATGGGTACTTCTAATCTGGTAGTAAGAAACGATGAAAGAACATTGAAAGAATCTGAACGTGAAGCAAACAGATTTGCAATGCATAAAAAAACTAAGCGGATTTTTTAAAGATTATTATAAGTATATATATATATATATATATATATATATATATATATATATATATATATATAATGTCTGAAATAAAGAATAAAAACAAACCTTTGGAACCGGATTTTTGTTGGCAGACCTTAAAGAAAAAAATACAATTTTACACAGGTGACTGAAAGATTGTACAGCATAAACATAATAATAGAAAACATAGCACACCGAAAAGGATAAATTTTATAAAAAATGGGAAAACATGTACGATCGAGCAGATAAAAATTATGTATCAATAGTAATTTGATTTTTATGCATAAAGCAGAAAAGAATTAGACCAACAATTTGAAAACATAGCAAACATCTAAAATCGAACAAATTGGTACAAAACGGATGATTTTTGCAGGAAAGATTCAAGAATAATGAATACTTATTTTGAAAGCAAGAAGAAAAACAAAGTTGAATAGCCTATAATGGAAAAGAGGTTAACTAAATAGACCATGTAATAATAAAACCAAACCTGAAAAATCAAAAAGAGAAACAGATAGCAACTGAAAATTTAAAAGAGTTACAAAAGAAAGACAAAGATTTGCAAAAAAGGACAGGACACAAAAAAATATGTTATAAAAATACTAAATGGGATATGAGGCTAATCTATTCAACAGATTGACCAAATAAAACAGCACAAAGCAATGTCAGAAGGTATCAAAAAATAAATGGAAGAAGATTAAAGAATGCATCCGAGACACTGCAAACCAAGCAATTAAAAGGAAGGTTCAAGAAAAACGCATAGAGAAACAAAAGGGGATAACCGTTGGGGGAACTCCTGGCAGATGTGAAACGAGGCGTTCCATATAGTCACTATTACTAATGATATTTTTTGTCACTGTCACTAATATAGTTCGTGTTTCTGTGCAAACTTCATGCTGTTGAGGCTGACTCGTTACTAAGGTAAAGATAGCAGTGTTTGTCTTAATGCACCATTAGATGATTCACATAAAAAATGTTGAAAACAAAAATTAAATGTTTAAACCCAAAGATGAAAGAGATAACCAAAAATACAATAAACAACATTAGAAAATCTTCAAATAAACCAAGAAAAACTGCCAGTAAGATATCAGCTGTTTTATTTTGCCAATATTATTAAATGCTCAAAAATTAGAAAATAAAAATAATCAATCAACAGATTAAACTTACAGAAAGAGGAAGGCAACAAACTTCTATTGCTTTTAAAAACAAAAAGAGAGATTGAATATCTAATACTTATGGATACAAAAATAACTTGCAAAAACTTCTTTAAAAAAAGTATACATCCAGAAAATCAATAACAAAGAATTTTAAAGTGTTGAACAAATCCAAGACCGAAATAAGCAAAACACTAAAAAAAACAAATATAAAAAACTATCAAACAAAAATGTATTGAAGATTGAACCACATTTCTAAACGACAAACTACAAAAATTTGCTGAAAAGAAACTACTAGGAGAGAACCAAGCGGAATTAGACCAGCCGCTCAGTTATTATAAACCAACTATTTGTACTCAAAGAGATGCAGGACGTGAGGCAAATACGAAGTCACAGACCAACTACCTATACTCAAAGAGACGCAGGACATGTGAGGCAAATACAACAAAAAGATAAGTACGTGGCGTTTATAGACTTTCTAAATGCTTTTTAGATGAGTATTAGTTCATATAGTTATATGGAATGGAAAGCATGAACATCTCAAATAAACTGAGACAACGACTTAAAATTACGTCACTGAACTTGATGCGTTAGGACTTGATAGAGTCCAAACAAAAAAAAAAGTTTTAGTATGCAACAAAGCGACTCTTTATCAACATTATCTTGTTATATACTGCTAGAATAATAAAAAATAATCAAATTAATTTCTTGGACTTAATATTGATTAATTCACAAAGTTTTGTAAGAAATCATTTTTGCGGTGATCCTCATTCAATTTATAATGTGAGTGTTTAATAGAAATTTAATAGTATGTTGTGAGTATGCTTGAACCAAACACAAGGAGTAAAACGTTTATTAAAACTACATTATTTGATGATTTTTTGGTTATATATCAATAGTAATATATTTAGTGCAATAAAAATAAAAGTTTGCTTGAAAAATATGGTTGCTTAGAAATTGCATGAATTTATTTTGACAGTAATTTGATCAAAAGTGCACCAAACGCGAAGCAATAAGACAACCATATTTTGAATGAAAAAACTTAACCCAAAACTCAGAAATTTAAAATGTTAACTATAATAGAAAATGTACATATTATATCGTTTCATAAACGCATAACAAAATGTCAGTTAGGAGTTGTATCATAATACGGTCATTCGAAATTTTATTTGGTCGTAATTTAGTTTTGGTCGTGGCTATTGATTGACGGTCTAATATCAAAAAAATGAAATTGAATATACGCTACGGGCGCTCTAATGTTGAAAACTTGAAAGTACGCACCGTATATTAATCTGGCGGACGCTACAAACAGCATATATATATATATATATATATATATATATATATATATATATATTTATATAAGTACATTTATATGTTTAAAAGTTATTAAATGTAATATCTTAGAAGTCTAATATAATTTTTGTATATTATTATTTCGCTGTAAACGTATTGAAAAATCACACTATTTATTGGAGCTAGATGCTTTATTTTTTATGGAATCTTTTTGCAAAAAATCACACAGCTTTTTTAATGTATGCCCTTCAAACAGTACCTACCATTTTTCAAAATAATTATTACAATGGCTAAGAAAATAAATGAATTTGCAAATTTTCCAATATTTTACTCACGGCAAAAGTATTGCATTAATCTAAAATCGGCAAGTACAATATATTAACCAAATTTTTCTTTATCTAATTCTAAAATTTGGTTTTTATAAATAGTATAATAACGGCTGTATTCAATAATTAATCATCCATTTTAAGAATAATATTTAGCAAGACCAATAAGAGAACATTTAGAGACCATACTCTTCATCGCAGATTGTAATTGCAGTATGTTCTGTCTTCTGCAAGCATCTTTACACTACCTCATTTATTTTGATTCTCCTATTTGTAATCTATAATAGGATAATACACAATAATAATTCAAATATATATATATAATATTTATAAAATTTAAGCGTGTGCTTGTACTACGAGCTTGGACCTTACACTAGAAGTAAAACCATTATTACAACTACATTTTTGTAATAAATTTTGATTAACATGATAAATTCAATATATATATATATATATATATATATATATATATATACATATATATTTAACTGGATAAGTAATAAAGTCTTTCCAAAGCAAATACTCAATTAAATTTGTTAAAAATATTGGATTCTGATAGATAATAATTAATTTTTAATTTTGTTATTAAATGCATTCATAATTTCTCCTTGTCGGAAACATATTATATTGAAGAATTGAATCTTAGTTAAGTGGTTGGACAACCAACTTGAGTAACTCAATCCTCTAAAGCAATAATTGATTTCATTATATTAAGTAGACATGCAATGGAAGTAGTAAATATCAATTTAAACCACTTAACTGACCACTGTTTAATTCAGGTTATATTTATTGTTGATAAACTTCCAGAGCAAATTTAAAGAACGTATAGGGTACAGACCATTAAAGGATATAAACTTATCTTTATTTCATAAAGATCTAATGTTCATCCTATTTAATAACGTGATATTAATAACAAATTATTGCCCTTTAATCAATGTTTGTTAACTTTATTTGACAAACACGCCCCTGTAAAAATAAATAAATTTGAAAGTAAACCTCCATGGATTACCTCCAATATTAAATTACTTATAGATCTTAGAAACAAATGCAACATCAATAGTCAAACCTGAAGACAAACTCAACACAATAAAATTTGATACCAAAATTATGTGTACAGCAGAAAATTTTTCAATTAATCCCAATAAATAAAAATAAAGTACTTGATATAATATCTAAAATCAAATCGAAAGCTATTGGTCTAGATGAAATCTTTATAGATATGATTTTTTTAAGTTGTCCAACATTTTTGCCATATATCGTACACTTAATCAATTATAGTTTTGCTCACTCAATCTTTCCAGATCAATGGAACCAAAGAAAAATTATATATATTCCCAAAAATAAACATAAAAATGACAAATTTGACTTTAGACCAATTACAATTTTACCAACTCTATCAAAAATGATTGAAAAAATTATTGAACGATAATTAAGAGAATATTTAATAAAAAACAAAAATAGATCTATAATTAACTGTTAAAGTGTGACAAAAATAAAACAATCTCATATATTGCAATCCAAAAGTAATCGTTAGTTAGAAGATAATCGAAAACTTTAAACATTGTCATTTCAAAATGTGGTGTTACATTCACAAAGAAATTAAATTTTTAAGAGCCGCATCGGATGGTCTTGATTTTGGAAATCAAATACCGTTATTTGGTTTATGAAATTGAAAAGCTATACAGAAGAAAAAAACTATTTTCGAACTATGATGAAACATATAACATTAGGTAGATAATTGGTAGATCCGTAAATGACTCCTTTGCCAATTAGAGAAGCGATGTATGTTATTAACGCGCGGAACAAAATTAAAAAAATATGTTTTTTTTCTAAATTATAAACACATATTAATACATTTTTAATGTAATTTATAATGAGGTTCCACATGACACAGAAAGCAACTGGTTAGTTATACATAAATGTCAAATGGCAAAAACTCTAAAACTAAATATTTAAATATAAAATCAACTGAAATTATTTTTTAAAATTATTAATGATAAAATTAATTTTATTTAAAATTAGAATTTATTTTTTGTCAAATGTGTTGGGTGTGTACTCTGTGGTATAATGGTGGCACGACTAAAAATTAATTAAAACAGCAATTTTTTACTTTGAGATCGTTTTTTTTTTAATTTAATTACCTGATTTAATTTTTAGAGAAACAAAAACTTTTGAAAATAAAATTATGTGTAAAATGATTTTTGTGGAAGTGACAACAAAAGTGAAAATATCAAATTCTATTCAAAAATTGTCGTTGACTTTAAAAATTATTCATATTTTTAAGTGTTTATATATAAAAAAATATCACTGATCTTGTTTTCGCATTCTCTCAGCAGACGCAATATATTCTTGTGTCGGCATTCAATTCCTGAAAAGTGATTATTGTTATGAAAAGTAAATTAATAATAAATTTTGCTATACAATACAAGTATTCTTAATCAATATTATTATATTAGAAAATTAATTATTATTTTGTTGTATTAATTAAAATAATATAGTAAATATATGGCATATTGAATTAATGATAAATTCAGTGAACTGTTACAAAGCAAATTGTAAGAAATTTTAAAAAACATTTGTTTTGTGTAATCGCTAATCCATAACAATATGTTACTACGAAAGTGGTTTAAGTGAAGTATTGCTAATTGTATACATAGATGACTTTGTTATTCTGTCAGATACTTTTGAGAAGCATGTGCGGGACTTACAATTGGTATTTGACCGACTTATGCTTTTCGGACTTACAGCAAATCGAGAAAATTGAACGTTTGCGTGTTTCAGCGTAAAATATCTCACACTGAATTACGGGTGACGGAATCCAAGTGTACCCGGAAAAAACAACTGCAATTTCAAAAATGCCGGGGGCGCGTAACGTGAAACAAGTAAGTCCTTTTTGTGAACATGATCGTGGTATTGTCAGTTTATCGCAAGCTTTTCTGAAGTGTCCCGACCTCTCAGTAATTTGACTAAAAAATCTACATCATGGGAATGGGGAGCCGATCAACAGTCATTCGACAATCTAAAGGTATTGATAACGTCCTCCCCAATTTTACAAATGTGTAAAGAGTATATGCCATTTGTCATACGAACGGATGCAAGCGGTTACGCTATTGGAGCTTTGTTAGCTCAAGGAGAGGGAGCTGAAAAGCATCCCATCGAATACGCTAATCAGCTCCTATCAACTGCTGAAAAGAATTACAGCACCACCAAACGTGAAGCTCTGGCTGTTCGCGTTGACCAAGTTTTGAGGTTATCTAGAAGGGTTGTCTATCACAATCACCACGGATCTTCAACCACTGAAATGGCTACTAAAGTTGAAATTGCCGACCGGAAGGCTTGCTCGATGGGCATTATTAATTCAAAGTTACGATATTAATATCGAATATCTTCTGGGAAAAAGAAATGTAGTAGCGTATACGCTTTCACGACCACCGCGTAAACATGAAACATTTACAAAATTTTTGCGTGGTATCTATTACGTAGCCTAACA
This sequence comes from Tachinus sp. AB-2021, assembly GCA_030264575.1. NCBI lineage: Eukaryota > Metazoa > Arthropoda > Insecta > Coleoptera > Staphylinidae > Tachinus > Tachinus sp. AB-2021. The sequence goes on from JARJEC010026270.1 coordinate 12,257, forward strand.
AAAGTGCCACCGAGATAAGAGAAGATCAGTTACGAGATGATGATCTTAAGAAAATAATAAACAGTTTTGAAGACGTCGAATACGCTACTTGGACCGCCGAGGTTATATAATGAATAATGGAGTTTTGTACCGTTATTCTGACAAGGATTCTGAAGAATTGGTTGTACTAATACATGAAAGAGAAGAAGTCATGAAGGAATATCTTGACGCTCCTACTGCCGCTCACTATGGAGCCGAGCGCACAATCAAACGAATCGACAAACGCTATTATTTCACTGGTATGCGTAAGTTCATTACTGAATATGTGACATTGTGCTAAATGTCAAAAATAGAAAGCATCAAATCAGAAAACTGAATTGCTTCAGACTAAAGTATATGCGCGCAGATTTGAAACTATCGCCATAAATCTATTCGGTCCATTGCCTGAAAGTCCAAACGGAGAACGATGGATTTTCATTATTGGAGATACGGCTAGAAAGTGAATTGAGCTATTTGCATTGGCAAACGTAACTGCTGACGAGTGTACCAAGGTATTGATTGACGAGATTTTCGTGCGTTATGGACTTCCACAGAAGATTATATGTGATAACGGTACACAATTTCTTAGCGGAACTATACAAAAAGTTTGCTACTGTTAAGAGATTCAGCAAAGCTTTACGCGTATGTATCATCCTCAGGCAAATATGGTTGAAAGAAAGAATAAAGATTTAAAGCTCCGTCTTGCAATACTAGTTCGAGAAGACCACACCAGTTGGCCGAGTAAGCTTCTTTCAATACGTTTTGCTATGAACTCGTCACGAGGGGAGACCACCGGACCCATTGCTGCTTACTTGACTATTAGCAGAGCTGAGAACTTCTGACGATATACGCCATGAATTTTGCAAATTAGTATACACAGAAAACGTCATATCTGCAGCAAATGAGCGAAACTTGGGCAGATGCTCGAATGGTGAACGAGTAGCAGCAAGACAGACAAAATAGACAATCAGAGCAAAATAAACGTGCTGGTCCCACTTATAAAGTTAAAGCTAAGAAGAAGACTACTAAGTTTGACCCCAGGAGTGATAGACCCTATACTATACTACGTAAAGTGCCGCCAGTGTCTTACAACATATGTAATCCAGAAGATCCAATGATTCCGTTAGGAGTCTATCATGTGTCTTCTTTGACACCATTTTGTGGACCGGCCGATGCTGAGCCAGAGATTCCTCTAAGAAAGAGAGGTCGACCGCCGAAGAAGAAGTCCATTTAATAGAGTTCTTTGTCGTGGTGCTATCAGAACCCTAGGGGGAGTGTATCGGTCTTCTTGTTTGTTCCGGTCGGTTCTGGGTGTCTGCGTATGTGTCGGGGTGCGGGGTGCAAACGGGCCAACTGCCGTACCGGTGATAGTCAGTGCTATTTTAGATTTGTAGAAGAGAGGCCGTGCCGCGCTCCGATCGGTTTTCATATATTAAATTCCTTTTCATGCACGACCCCCTTTTTAGTGGTATCCACCTCCCCTGTTAAAGATTGTACGGGAATTGTAAATAAAATTATTTTGTTTATATCTTATTGCAATAGTTTATATTTATCCATCTATAGTTGTAATTAAAACTGAGAAGAGAGAGCGCGTGGGGATAGCCAAGAATGCTTGCCGACCTAATGGATGAGTCTTAAATATAAAATCCAACAAAAGTAAACAAAATTCATTATTGCTCTGCGTGAAGTTGCGATAACATTACTAAATAGGTAGTACCAGAAGCGAATGCCTAAAACAAACATAATTTAACAAAAGGAAAAATTTAGACAAATTAACTTACAGAAGTAATCAAAGATATATTCACGTAAAAATATCCAGCAGCAGTGAAGTCCAACTTGGAAAACTTTGTACGTGCTAACATGATTTCCAACTGAAAAATTTGACAATGTAGTAACATTTGGTACTTATTATATTTTTATACAATTTAGTTTATATACATAGGAAGTATGTTTGAAAATAAGAGTTCAATTGGGAAAATTAAAAGTAGAAGAATTCAAAAAACTGATCAAATTTATTGTTGATATATTTCAAATAAATCAATTTTAGCGCAAATCGACTTCATAGCATATTGATCGATACTTGAGTAGCTAAATTTCTTCTTTTAATCTTTTAGGTTGATCCATATCTTTCGTAACACTATTAAATTTAAATAGAATTCTTATTTTAGGACCATTTTGTAGGAAAATGCAGACATGAGTATTTATAATATAATAAAATATTATAAAATTTAGCTGGATCATTGATTAGTAGAGGCATACCTGCTCTTTAACATTGCTATCCAAAGATTCATCCAATAATTCACATATTGCTATTTTTGTATATCCTCTCTAAAATATCAAAATTGAATAGTTAACTTTGCAAAAATTAAACAAATACCTCTTTTGTTAAATACGAAGCAAATAAGCAGACAGTTGTAAACTTAAAAATATAAAAAGCTGCCCAAAGTGTGTTAGTAGCAATATCTACAGATGCTCTAGCTTCTTTGTTGCTTCCAGTTGATAAAATTCCACCAAACATTGTATAATAAGTATTAAAAAGGGCACTGAGAAAACTGGTAGTAAGCAAGACCAATAATACAGGTTTAAATAAATCTTGTATTATAAAAAATATCATTGACAGTTTTTCTTCAGATATTTTTAAAACATTTAAAATTTTACAATAATCCCATGGATATAATTTAATCAATTTATCATGTTTCAGTTTTCTAATCTGTTTGTTATATTCTTCATAGCGTTTTTTCAAAATATAACACAATGAGATGAATTGCAATTCGCAGCAACAACAAGCGATTATATTATAGATATTAAATCCAAAAATAAGCATTGCTAATTTTGCCGGTTGCCTTGCAATATTATATAATTGCATAGGAACGCTAATGATCACCATCAAACATGTCATCACCATGATAACAATGCAATCATTTTTATCATTCGAATAATTAATAAATTTATCAACGCGTTCCAATAATCTGAATATTTGCCTGTAACTATTTTGCATTTTGAATAACATAACGATACGCAAAATGATGCCAGTTGATGAGATTAAAATTTGGCTAACAATTTTCGTGACAAAATGTAAAGTTAATTTAAAATTGGTTTGGTGGATGATTTCATATAATTCCTGCAAAAATATTCTTTTTATTGTGCTTTTGTTTGTAATATGAACTTACGTTTTCTAAATGGAATAGCAGTATCGGTACAAGGAGAAAATAAAACAGAGCCAAAACTGATACGAATATTACTTGGATGTTTTTGTATTTCGAATATTTAATTTGTTTGTTTTCTATTTTGATCGTGCACATTGAACATAATGTCGATATTAAGATTATCGGTTTGTATGTCTCTGTAGCATTGTTGTTGATTCGATTGCAATACTTCATGTTTTGAGAATGACGACGTTTTATTTTTTAAAGAGACATATTAGCAGTTTATTTTACTAATAGCTTAGATAATTTAAAAAATGTTGCATAAGAATAATAAATGGAATATGCCGCAACGTTGGTAATGAGTTTAAGTTGTCGATGCTAATGGTTTTATTTAATGAAAATAAAACCTGTATAGCTAAAATAAATTATGCAATAAAAGCAATATGTTTTTTATCACGTCTAATGAAGACAAGAGTTCGGTCAAAAATGACGTCCTAGAAGTTAGCTTCGGCTTCAGCTTCACCTACTAGGAAACGTACGCTCGCTTGAGCATATTCATCGAAGCGTTACAGTCGCTCAGCAAAATACTAAACAAAATCCGGTTTTGGCTTCGTTTAACAGGTAAACATTTATTCTTTGAGCTGAATTTTATAAAATAAAATAGAATACATTATAGCAAGATGCGAATAATAATACATTAAATACATAAAAATACAAAATACTAAATATTTTTTAAAATTATTATCAAAGTTATGAATATAATATCATCATCATCAGTATCAGCCTTTTTCTACCCATCTTTGGGTATAGGCCTCCCTCATATTCTTCCACCCTTCTCTGTTCTGTGCTTTGTTGTATAAGTTTAACCCTCCTGTCCTCTTTAGGTCATCACCCCATCTCTGCTGTGGTCTTCCTGTGCTTCGCCTTTCTCCCCACGGCCTCCATCCGGTCCAAATGGCGTGGCCAGCCCAGCTCCATTTTTGTGAGCTGATTTTCTTAACGATTTTGTCCACGTTGGTCTTTCCTCTAATCCAATGGTTGGTCTTGTGGTCCTTTAATGAGATTCCAAGTATTCTTCTAAATATTCATAAAAAGGAATGAAGAACATAATTAAAAAAATCTTTTGTTGATAACTTTTTTATTGTAAATTTTTTTACTAAATTTTAGTGGTGCAATACAGTGCAATGCCGGTGCAATATTTTAGTAAAAAAATGTATAATTTGAATTTTAGAAATCTATGTTTAAAACCTTAATTTTTAATTATTCATAACTTTTTTGTTTTTAATATAGTGTAAAAAATTATCGCGGCCAGTGTAACGTTACCCCGGCCGTCAAATGATCTTTTGTTAATAACTTTTTGATTCCAAATTTTTTTTCTATTATTTTTTGTGGTGCAATTCGGTGAAATGCAGGTGCAATATTTTGGTAAGAAAAGGTTTGAAAAAAAAATTAAAAAATCGTTACGTCCCCTTTTTTAAATTCTTAAGAACTGTGTTATTTTTTAACTTTTTATTAAATTTTTTGAGTTAAATATTTTAGTAAAAAAAATTGAAAAAATTGAATTTTAGAAATTTATGTTTAAAACCTTCATTTTTAGTTATTCATAACTTTTTGGTTTTTAATTTTTTTTTAACTTTTGTTGGTACAATGTTGTGAAATAAAAATAATTCCAGAAAATTTATAGAAAAATTAGAAAATCAAAATTGTCACCAAAGGATCTTTTGTTAATAACTTTTTGATTGTAAATTTTTTACTAATATTTTTTTTTTGTGCAATACTGTGCAATGCTGGTGCAATATTTTGGTAAACGAAAATTTGAAAAAAAAATTTAAATCCAAATTTACGCGACCAGGGTAAAGCTACAGGTTACACCCCCATTTTTTAAATTGACAAATTCTTTTTTATTTTTGAACTTTTATTAATTTCTTTAATGGGGTGCAATGCTGGGCAACATTTTATTTAAAAAAATTAAATAAATTAGAATTTTAGAAATTTATGTCCAAAACCTTTATTTTTAATTATTCACAACTTTTTTGTTCTTCTTTTTTATTAAACTTTCATATTTTTGAATTTTTGATTACATTTTTTATGTAATGTGGGTGCAATATTATGGTAAAAAAAAAATTTATAATTTTAATTTTAGAAATTTATCTTCAAAACCTTCATTTTTAATTATTCACAACTTTTTTGTTTTTTATTTTTTAAAATTTTTTTATTTTTGAATTTTTTATTATATTTTTTTATGCAGCGCGGGTGCAATATTTTGGAAATAAAATTTTTTAAATTTTAATTTAAAAAATTTAAGTTCAAAACCTTTATTTTCAATTATTCACAACTTTTTTGTTTTTATTTTTTTTTAACTTTTGCTAGTGCCTAGCAATAGAACTACTGTCAGAAAATTTACAGAAAATTTAAAAAATTTAAAATTGCCGCGTAACACATTGTAACGTTACCCCGGCCGTCAAAAAGATCTTTTGTTAATAACTTAATTATTGTAAATATTTTGACATTTTTTTATGGTGCTTACGATAAAATGCGGGTTCAATAGTTTGCTAAGAACAAGTTTGAAAAATAATTAAAAAATCAAAATTGTTGCGGCCAGGGTAATGGTAGAGGTTACATCCCTTGTTTAAATTGTTAATAACTTTTTTATCTTTTATTAAATTCTGGTGCAATACTTAAATTAAAATTTTAATTAAAAAAATTTTAACTTATGTTCAAAACCTTTATTTTTAATTATTCACAACATTTTTGATATTAATTTTATTAAAACTTTTGCTGGTGCAATGCGGTGCAATAGAAATATTTTAGAAAATTTAAAGAAAAATTAAAAAACCAAAACGTTGTAATGATACCCTGGAAGTCAAATGATCTTTTGTTACTAACTTTTTTTAATTTTGCGGTGCAATAATTTCTTTTTGCGGCGCAATATTTTGGCATAAAAAACGGCCAGGATAATGGACCCATAGATTTTATCAAATTCTTATGGAGTAAAACATGACGGCCTTCAATAAACTGCAATCCGTAAAATTCTTGACAGCAAACAAGCGTCATAGAGGAGCTACGTGTCAAAAATTTAAAGTATCAAAGCAGATGGATGTTATGGCAATAAAAAAATCCTTCCGCTCTTGCCCCACTGCGAGTTGTACGACTCACGACAGTCAGATCACTCTGTCAACTGAGACGACTGTAATCGGTGAGCTTGTCGGAGTCCCACTTAAATCTGTCAGGCACAATCATAATCGGTGTGAATGGTGCCTTACCAAAATGTTAAAAAACTGGACATTTTTCTGAAAAATGTCAAAGTTTTTGTTTTTGCAGAAAGCGGTTTAAATAAAATCGATTAAAAAAGATTTAAAAAAAAACAATTAAGTTAAAGTAAAATGTTTTTGGAATACTTTGGATTATATTGAATTTAAAAAAATAGGAAATTCTGTAGAATATTTAATAAATCATTTTTAATTTTTTTCCAAAAATCCAATAAAATTCTTTGTATGATTTTCTCAAAGATTTTAAACTGAATAGAAATTCCCAACAACAACTAAAACATTGAAACTTTCGCATGAGCCAATTTGGATTTAAATCCAAAAAAAAAATGTTTTTCCAAAAATATTCATTAAAAATATTTCATATACACTTTAAGGTCTAAACAATATCTCATTTACACCTGAAGGTGTAAAAAAATATTTCATAAAAAAAATTTTATGAGCAAAAAATCTGCATTCTGAATATTTTTGTAAAAATAAGTTTGATTTTGGTATAAAAAATATTTCAAATACACCTTAGAGTGTATATGAAATATTTTTTATGAGCAAGAAATCTGCTTTATGAATATTTTTGTAAAAACAAGTATTTTATTGGTATAAAAATTCTGCAGTCTGAATATTGTGGTAAAAACAAGATTTTTTTATATAAAAAATATTTCATATACACCTTAAGGTGTTTATAAAATATTTTTTATGAGCAAAAAATCTGCATTCTGCATATTTTTCTAAAAACAAGTTGTTTTTGGTATAAAAATGTGCATTCTGAATATTTTTGTAAAAACAAGTTTTTTTTGTATAAAAAATATATCATATACACCTTAAGGTGTTCATAAAATATTTTTTATTAGCAAAAAATCTGTATTCTCAATATTTTTGTAAAATTATGTTTGATTTTTGTATAAAACATATTTCAAATACACCTTAGGGTGTTTTTTTTAAATATTTTTTATGAGCAAAAAATCTGCATTCTGCATATTTTTGTAAAAACAAATTTTTTTTGGTATAAAAGGGCATTGAATATTTTTGTAAAAATAAGTTTTTTTTGGTATAAAAAATATTTCATATAAAGTGTATATGAAATATATTTATGAGCAAAAAATATGTATTG
>JARJEC010026271.1:0-20126 GCA_030264575.1 Tachinus sp. AB-2021
CCCAACAGTCAAAAGTAAAACACCCAATGACAAAAGTAAAAACATAGAATATTTGGTAGATTTTCTAAAAGAATATATGATAGTCTTGCCGAGAGTTTATTATAAACTTATATCCATAAAATATCTTGATGCAGCCAAAACAAGCCTTGGCGGGATTGGATTTTAAGATTTTAGAAAGTACGACATAGTCAACAACGTATGGAGTAAATGGTTGTTGATTGTTAAACGTTTACTAGTAAAGACGCATTTGTATCTCGTTATTATTTATTACATCTACATATACAGAGTGATAACTGAGCTTACCGAACATGTAATATCATATTTTTGTAATTGCCTGTTTAGCTAAATAATTTAGATAAAAATGCTTTAAATAAAAGTTTAAGAACACAAATTTCTGCGTATAATTATTCGATCAAATTAATATAATTCAATGTTAAAATTTATATCTCGGGTAATAATTCTCTGATTTATACGACGTTTGTACCATACCTTAACGATTTAGATGCAGAAATTTATGCTCTAAAACATTTATTTCAATTTTTTTTCTAAAATAATTAGGTAAGCAGGAAATTTCTAAATAATGATTTTACCTAAAATTTCGGTAGATTTACTCACCACCTGGTATATAACTGCAACCGTCCAAAGGTGTGAATATTAGACTATAAACACTCAACAATATCAAAGAAAAAACAATAAGGCCGAAACAACCTAAAATAACTCGAAGAAAGACAACACCAGACCTATTTCTGATACCATAAAAATAACGCGGACAAAAAAAAAGAATGTTCAAATCGGAAAAGATAAATTTTCAGCGGATATTCTATAGAAAAGAAAAATTAAAAATTCCAGTGTCAAACAACATCTCTTCTAAAATATAAAAAATGGTCGTGTTAAAGTTAATAAATTGAGTATCTGCAATTAAACCAACCAATTTTTTTTTATAAAATAAAAATAAAATCAATTGTCCTAATTGCCAATATCCAATTTATTAATACTAACTAACCAAGGACAAAAAAATGAAAACTAGTTTTTGATAATAATGTTTTTGAAAAAAAAAAAAAAGCTAATTTAGTACTCATCAAAAAGTTGAATAAAAAAGAAAACCACCTGGTATGCTAAGGACCAATATGCTAAATGCAGTAGAGTAGCAACTATAGTAGCCAAAATAGCAAAACCTGCCCGAGATGGATAAAACTCTATATCAGGGAACACCCTCCCGCTGGATATAGTGAAAATCACAGCTAAAAGAGAAATGAAAATTAACCAGAAATTAACAGCAACTCTTTGAGAAAAAAAACAGAGGAATTGGAAAGAAGAACTTGTTAAGGTATAATAATATCTAGAATGTTATATATGATCTGACAGTTTGTTAATACAATCTAAAAAACAAATTATGATATTGATGCATTAACTCCTGGTGCGGTATTAGAACCTGATTTGCAAGAAATAAGTTTAAACCGATTATCACGTTAGCAGCATATCCAGGGAGTAGAACAATATTTATGGAACCGATAGAAAAAAGGATATTTATCAGAATTGCATAAAAGAAGCAAGTGGATGTTAAATGATACAAGCCTTAAAATGGTCCAACTGGTAGTAATCCAAGAAGATAACATATACCCGGTAAGGTGGAAACTAGCCAGAATTGAAGAGCTACATCAAGGAACCAATGGAATCATCAGAGCAATAATATTAAGAACGGCAGATGGATCAATAAAACGGACCATTCATAGAATTCTTCCTGATGATCCATCGTAATTGAAACAAAGACATTTTAACGGCGGCGGCATGTTAAGGTTTAAAAATATCTAAAATGTTATATATGATTCTTAATACAATCTAAAAAACTTAACTAAGAAATTGAGTTAGTTCATGTTTATTAACTAAATCAGCGATTAAAAAAATCAGCGATTAAAAGGCTAATCGCGCTGTAACAGAAGTATATCAAGATAACAGGAACTAATAAGAAAATTAGTTTGCTAATCGATAGATCATCGATGACGTCAGAGAGAAATATAATTGGTTCTTGGATTGCATTTTAAACGACAAAATACTTGACATAATTCTGACCATGATGCAGAAAATCTAATGCTACTATAAATGGTAGAAACCAAGAGTCTTCCTACTAACTTTGAAAACGGATCTATGGAAAAAAGTGACAGTGACATGACTGAATCCACTGGTGTGGATTATCAGATGGCAGAACCGAGTCTCACCAACCCCTGCAGATAAACAAGACATGCGTAATGCATTTCCCCAATTCAGGAAAAAGGTTACATCGGTTAACGGCATCACGGTCACGTTGCGGCATCATTGCTTATACACAGTTGCGGATTATCAATTATGAGAATGAGGCTAAAAGGCACGTGCCTAGAAGGCCCCAAGCTTTGAGAGCTCTCAAAACTAAGACTTTTTCATATAGTGGATTCATGTTTTAGGTCCCCAAATATAATTTTAATAGTTTCCTAGGGGCCCTGCCCTTAATCCGCTACTGCTTATACAATTATGATTAAATTGAGGTATCACAATAAAGTAAATTTAATATTTGCAAAGAAACTGATAGGAGTGAGAGTAGATGTTAAACTTGAACTTAGTAGTTGCATTAATATTTTTGGATATTTAAATCGACTTATTCAAGAATTGAAATGAAATAAAATTCATATTTGCATTTATATTTACCATTTGATTTTTGTCCACGTTTAAATATAAAATTCCATTTTTTAGCAATGCTATTTTTTCCCGGAAATATTGCTTCAATATATAATGTTAAAAGCATATATAAAACAGCGTCAATCAGCAACATCAGCATAACTTCTACCATAATAATATTATTTTCAGGAGTCGCTTTAAAACAAATATTTTTCCATTGTATTCCTACAACGAATATTTATAATAAATTAATTTTCATGCGTATTTTAATAGTAGACCAACCAACTCCGATTGCTTCATAACTGGCAATCGCCTCAATACCGTAACCAAAAGCGCTGTTTGATAAAAGTAATATGAGAAATTGTGAAATATAGTTGATTCTACCTGCAAGATGTTGAGTAATCAAATATGGTTGAAAAGTAAATAGAAACATAATTATCATAACTGTAGAAGCCATAATTGCTAAAAATATATTTAATTTTTATAATTGCTTTTATTTTATTCTTCAATTGTACCTGTTGGAAATATAATGCTTACTAGAAAGCAAAAACTTATTGTTGCGCAAATATAAAGTAATAAAAATACAAACATGACAGAAACATCACTGTTTGCAAACACTGCTGGATTGTCTTGATACCATATATTTAATTTGCATATTAATAACATTACAATGGCAATAATGCAAAAGACTATTAATGATTTAAAGAACCAACTCATCCAATTCATTGTTTTTGATGAACCCATAATCTCCATGAGAATCTGCAATGTAATAATTATATTGACGACTGGAGCTTCAGTGCTTAAATGCGTGATATTGTCATACATTATTAAACAATTATTTAAATGAAAAATGTGTTCTAACAACTTAAACTGTATCTACAGGAAGACTTCTAGTGAAACATACAATGAAGTAAGTACCATAGATAACGTATAGAGGGTGTCAAGAAAGTTCCACATGGGGCAAATATCTCGAGAAATAATTGAGACAATAATTGAGTTTTATTAATATTTTTAATACGCTATCCATTGATACTAAAATCGATTTTCCACCCCCACCCTCAGGGGGTGAGCTGGTTTTAACTTTGAAATCTTAAATAGAAATCCCCATTATTGCATATTCGGATTCTATGGAAATAAATAAACAACTTTTGTATTTAACACTTATCTTGTTTCAAGATAGATAGCGAAGTAATCTATAAAAGAAAATTAAGTTTAAAAACGATACGCCTTACATACAGTGTCATCAATCACGCAAGGGGAAAAGTATTAAATACAAAAGTATTTTTCCCGTCGAATTAAAATTTGCAATAAAATATTAAGGTTATTAAGAAGCAAGGTGTCGAGAAGCAGAATCTACGGGGCCACTGGTGCATAAAAAGATTTAATTATTTCCGAATGTATTTTAATTAAATTATTGTGACTTTGTATTTTAATTAGTGTCATTTTTGTTTAAGGATAATTGTTTAGAAAAGAACAATCTATCCGGCTATCGGATTAGGTTTTTGATTATTTGCATAACAAATGCTTTTGTTTATGCCTAAAAATCAATAAAAAATATGTCTTTTTTCAATGTCACTTGCGAGGAAAAAATGAACTTTATACCTTTATTCATATGTATACGAAAGCAATTTTAATAAATACACAATCGTTTGAGCCCCGAGAATCAAAAACGCTTGAATTTTAGACGCGGCACGCCGAGCCGTTTTATAATTTTTTACAAGTGTTTTTATCTAGTAATTGTGCACGTGGAGGTGTGTGATATACGTATTTCAATTTGTTTCTACAAAGTAACAACAAAATTCATTCTTTTTTCCAATAATGTTTTTATTTCCTTTTATTTTGAATGTATTGATAGTTCATTTACCTTAGATTGCAAGATTTTTACTAACTGTTATTCAAATCTAATATAATATTTCGTGGTCTCTCTGTTTTGCCTGTTGTTTTTTTATTCTCTACTACTGACCGAGTAGCGTGAAGCGTGTCCCTGTTATTTTTATCTTTAGTCTGTTATTGTATTACTTTTAATATTAAAATTTACATTCCACTAAATTGATAATAATAATTAATTTAAAAAACGCCAGATTTTATTTAAGTTTACATTGAACTAATTCAATAAAAATGATTTTATTGAATTTTATTGAATTAGTTCAACGATGATAGTAAGAATATTTGCAAATTTTATGGAGAAAGGGTGCATTGTAGGTTGTAAATGCCTTAAAACTTCCACTATAAGTGAATACGCCGAAATGCAGGAAATAATGGTGTGTTCAATGATCGGAGAAGATTCAAATTTGTCCATTCGTTAAATTTCAATAAAAACTGATATTATTGTGGGTAAAGTTCACAAGATTCTAAAAAAACATAAAAATCATTCCCATAAATACCAAATCGGGAAATTTTCCCCAAAGACCACTATCGTAGAATGGAATTTTGTGAGACAATAATAGAACGTGTAAATGCAGATAACAATTTTATTGAAAACATCGTGTTTACTGAAGAATCCACGCTTCCATTACATGGCAAACATAATTCGTCTATTCTTCGTTATTGGTCTATTGAAAACGAATGGCATTAAATTAAAATTAAAATTATTAAAATTAAATTAAATTTAAGTGCACAGTAGCCTGAAAAAGAGAATGTTTGGGCCGGTATTTATAGGAATAATATCATTGAACCTTTTTTATCGACGGAAATTTGAGGTGAGCAACTATTTGAATCTTCTTCAAAATCAAATTGTATTTTTAATTTTACTTTAGAGAATCATTTTATTTTAAATAATTTGAACAATATTTTGCGACATTTAAATAAGACGCGAGTGGAATGTATCCGTCGGTCCCCTCCCTCGGCCGAGTAGAGCCGAACGCTTGACCTATGTACGAAAATTCCGTGAACGCATTGTATATACTTTATAGACATTAACATGATCTTAAATCGTAGACATTTTACATCGCTAGGAAAAATTAGATAAAAATAGAACAACATTTTTAGCCAAGTATTTACAGTCACAAATATTACAATCAGGTGAATACTTAATAAAAACATCCTAACAAAAATAATAAACAAACAAATATGTTTTTACAATAAGTCTGTTTTAAATTTCATGTTCGATACAATTTTTTTCTATTAAATAAACATTAGTACTACAAAAACACAAGCCCAGGACAAAGTAAAGCACAGACACATTAAACAACTATCCAAACCAATTACCCAAACTTTTACTTCAAAATCACATCTAAATTTCTCATCATAACCTGCAAAGTTTAAATAATAAATTAGAAGAATTAGTACATATCAAAACATTGGATTACCGAAGTAAATTTATTAAATATGCACGCTGGTGCCTCATTTGCACGACAAAGGTTTTTACATGGTGGTTTTCTCATTTTAATTAAAGATAATATCGAATTTAAAAATATCAGTGAAATCAGAAATTTGTGCCAATAGAAATGTTTTGAATGTTATAAAATATAAAAATGAGAGTATTGCTGTAGTTTCATTATATAAACGTCGGGATGACAATATCAATGTATTCATGAATAATTTAGAGAGACTCTTAAGATGTTACTTAAATATAAATGTGTCAATATTATAATTTGTGGTGACTTTAATATAAACTTTAACATCGACAGAAGACCACTAAGAGAACGCTTGAATATACATAGGTCATATTATATCCAACTATATGCAGACCAACACGTTAATAAAACTATGTGTCCGAAAGTAGTGAAAATGGTATGTCACAATACTAGTAATAAATTAGATAATGTTACTATTAAATATAAGCAACAGGGGACAATATTGACTGCAAATTATAGACCAATTTCTATATTAGGCACGTTCTCTAAAATTTAAAAAAAAAATTTTCAACAAACATAACCTGTTTAATAAAATAGTTTGGTTCTACGAATCAACGTTCTACATGAATCATAGTTGAGCAATTTATAGACTACATATTGAATCATTTTAAAAAAATGTGTTGTCCTCAACCTTAGTAAAGCCTTTGATCTTGTAGATCACAATATAAAATCAAAATGATTGGCAATCCAAAAAATTGTACCACAAGATTCAGTATTGGGACCACTTCTCTTTTAATATTTACAAATGATTTGAATCTTAATGAAACAATAACATTTGCAGATGATACTTCTTCCATAGTATCATAAAAAATATATATAACAACACTAATCGAAAATAAGAAAAAGAAAATATCAATACTTCAAAACTACTTTGATAATATAAATTTATTTTTAAATATAAACAAAACAATATTTATGCGATTGCGTAGTGCACACAAACCTTTCGATCATTTATTACTAATAAAGCATAATCACGTCACCATGCCTCAAGCAAATGAAGCAAAAATGTTAGGAGTATTTATAGATGGAAACTTAAATTGGAATTCTCATATAACACATGTTTGCAATAAAATCGCTACATTATGTTATATTATATCACAACTACAAAAACGTTTAACTATTGATACCTTAAAGTTGATCTACTACGCAGATTGTCAATCTATAATATGTTACGGCCTGACAGTGTGGGACAGAGTATCAAGAAGGGATCGAGTGTTAAAAATACGAAAAAAAAAAATTAAATAATGTTGAATAAAAACTAAGAACACCATGAAGCTAATTATTTGTTCAATACAATATACTGACGATATTTAGTCTATACATACTCAATATATTAATGAAAGTTAAAATGAACATGAAAATAATACGTTTCACATTCTTCAACTCACAAGACATGGAAATACGCTACTGGAAACAACACCGGTAATCAATGATTGAAAAAGGCAAACGATATAAGTCAATCAAGAGTTACAATATGCTACCAAAAAAAAAATGAAAGATCAACTAATAAATAGTTTTAAAACATCAACAATATTTTTTTTGTCTATAACATATTATTCTATATCAGAATATCTAGAAGATAATTTTTCCGGCATCTAGTCAAATTTGTAATTTTAAAGTGTAAATTATGGTTTTACTTCTAATTTTGTGTTTAATTTTATTTTTCTATTTATGCGTTAATTATGTTATAATCGCTGAATTTAATGTGTTTGTGTGTATATTTTAATAGTTTTTCCCCTTTTAATTAATCTAGTCATGGCATAGTAATAGAATAAGATGTATTCTTGTATTTTGTCTTCACATCCAATATGTAAAATTGGTAAATTAAATAAAAACATTATTATTATCATTATTTCATAATTCCCACCAAACCTAGCTACCTAGCTAAAGTTACCCCAAGCTCACTTGACAAAAATCGAGTTTAGTATTATTGGATAGCTTTTTAAAAAATATTAATAAAACTCAATTATTATTTTAGTGATCAGATGTATATTTCTCGAGATATTTGACCCAAGCTAGAATTTCTGGATACCACTGCATCACACGATAGAGCGTAAAACGTGAATAAATTGAAGAAAATATTATATGCGTTATTTTTGGACTTAACAGCAATGTTTGAGTGTAGATCATCAAATATATATATATATATATACCCATAATACCCATAAACAGGATGTGGGTGAACGAAATGAAACTAGAAATTTCGGACTACAAAAGAAGTACTCACTGAGTCCCATCTTGTATAATAACAGGCGTAAAAGAGAAACTGGAGATAAGATGAAGACAGGAAAAATTATAGTGGGCAGATAAAAGTGTAGTCGTACGGGTATGCTAAGGAGTAAAATATTTTGGAAAGAACGGTTTTCATTAAATATGAAAAAAAAACAATAATTTTTCTTAGCTTCAATGCGATCCGGAAACCACTAAGGTGTACTGATGTGCTCTTATGAAGGGTAAAATAATTGTTTGAATTTGATTGTTGTGTTGCTGTTAAAAACAAAAATGAACCAAATAATTTTATTGATTAAGGTGGCAAAGCGCTACACGCAATCACTCAAACTATATACTGGGTGATTTAAAAAGTATAGTACAAACTTGAGAGGGTAATGCGGGATACTAAACAAAGCAAAAAAATGCCAACAAAACCATTTCCGATTTTCAACTGTTATCAAGTAAACGATGATTTTGAGCTTTGTCATTGTTGTTAAATCAAGTAAAAATAGAAAACAAATGGTACAATGTAGTGACCGAAAATGATTTATACAGGTAATATTATTGTGTGGTACTAATGGAACCTATTTCGGTACGAGTTTTAGAATATTAACAAAAATGGCCTCATCGAAAACATTTTCACAAGTAAGCACTAAAAATTTGAACAGTTGCACCTAAAACGGGTATAGTTAGACCAGCATTACGTTGAGAAACAAGTACTAGACATTTTCTTCATGTAAGAGATTCACTGCGCTGGCATTGTGAACTCAGTATATAAGTACAATATGAATATTTTGCAATTACCAGCTATTTTTTAATTTTAATTGTAATTGTATACTATTTATACGTTATTTTTATTTATTTGCAAATATCAATATTTATTAAAAATAAAAAGTAAGGCATTTATAATTAGAAAACAAATGAGAATCCAATGTGATTTATTTTAAATTTTTGTCTTATTTTTGAATCATCAATTACACCCTGATGTTTGAAATGCGCATTTTGGATTGCTTGTAATATTATGACTTGATTTAACAAAACAATGACAAAAACAAGAAATCATCTGTAACTGGATAACGGTTGAAAATTATTGGTTTATTTTACATTTTTGCTTCGTTTAGCATCCCGCATCGCACCATTATCTTTGCACCATATCTTTTGAATCACCCTGTATATTTTATTTTGTAACAAACCGTGTTTATTTTTATATTTAATATCTGTTTTGGTTATGAGATTGTACATTTTGATTGTCTTTAAAATTTATTATAAATTTAGTTAATCCACTTTTCCCACTTCTTAGTCTTCCATTTCTTCCCAAAAATATTCCTTCTCCTGTTTCCCTGATGGGGTATAAACATGTGCGTTTTCCGAACATACGCCACTACGTCTCTAGGTAGCCAGCCGTAGGAAATAGGACCAGGTAAATCCCCAGTCATTGGGATTAATATTATTGTATATTTGTTGCCGCACATTTTATGCCCGCCTTTGAATAACGTTTCACTCACTTGTAACGAAACATCAGTAGCTTTCCATTTTCAATTTAAGTAAGCCAATTTTGAAGTGAAGTAAACCAAGTTACTCAAATTACCTCACATACATTTGCATACTCAAAAAGTACGGTTTAAGTAAGCCGTTTACTCAGCATTTGACACATAACCTTATTATTCTAAATAAACTGTCATGATACAAATATATTAACTGATTTTTTGATCATTCAAATTTAAATGGCCAATTAAATTATTATTTCGACGCTTCTGGCGATCTTCTACATGTTTTATATAATATTACGTAAACTAATTAATTTCTAGTGCATACACTACATGTATTGTTATCGGATAATGAAAAAAAAATGAGTAAACAATCACAAAAAACACGTAAAAACATTTAAATTTTATCTCCACCACCAAGTAAGCCACATTTCTTACAAGTGAGCTTGGTCGAGAGGTAGTTCGTCTGCGGTAAGGGGGGAGGTAAAATTCTTACTTTGCCTCACTTGTCATTTTATAAATGGAATGACATGTAAGGTAAAATTTTGAAAGATTTTGACCGATTCGCAGCCGAGATCCAAAAACAAAAAAGTGTTTTTTTTTTGTTACCATGGTGATAAAAGTTGACGGTCGATACGTTTTTGTATTTAAATTCTCAAACTAATTGAAAATAACAAAAAAATATATATTGTTTCATATAAAATTCATAAGATGACATGGTTTCCGGAATAACCGAAAGTGATACCAATTTCACAAATATCACAATAAATTAAATTTTTCATGTATAATATACACTCGTATAAATTTCATTTGTTTAGCTTCATAAATAACAAAATAAAACAGCATTACCTATGGCTTGGGTCAGACCCGGTATTATATAAATCGGCATTGCGATTTATATACCACCGACGACCGCTCCTTAAATAATTTGTTATTTTCGCATTCTTTATTTATACTTGTCTTAATTTTAAGTTTACATTTTTAAAATAAGGATTTATTTTATATTTTCTTTTATATACGTGTCTTCTTTTATTTAATCACCAGTCACACCATCTGCCAGAGTTACCCGGTGTTGGTGATAATTTTGTAACCTTCCTAAAAAGTGTGATTGACAAGAAAACACCTTACAGTTTCTTTAAAAAGATTTGTTGTAAAACAAGTTTTTTTAAACCAAAAATAAACGAGTATAATTATTTATATTGATGTTTTAACCAGACATTGTTATTAAATTAGAAAAATAAGAAAACATTTTTCTTTTTTAACTAATTAATAATAACAGTTATTCTCATAGTAAGGTGTGCATATTTGAATTTTAAAGCTTATGTAATAACCTTGAAATAATTAGTTTTTTTTTTAATTAAATCTTTTAACAAAAATTGCCGGTACCTTTAACTGTTTTTCCTTCTCTTCTGCTACAATTTCAGTTAAATTGAATACTGGAAAAATAAATCCCATTAAAAATATGAAGGCTAAAACGTTTTTAACGTTGTGCATGTACGGATCAAATACAAATTTATCGTGCGGAAATCTTTGTATAAATACAGTTGGAAGTGCTATTGACTCCTTTCCATTTTCTATCCGGGCATATTCAATTATTGCTTCAGAAAGCATGTGTTGGACCGATAAGAATCCTGTTGTGTAATCTAAAAAGATAAGAAAGTATATTATTATATACCTGTATATTGATTACTTTGAAATTTTATAGAATATAGCATATTTAACTTTAAAAATCAAAATCAATTTAAAAATCAAGGTAAAAAGATTTAAATCCAATTATTTCAACTCAAAGTTGTTACAAGTGGCAACAATCAATTGCAGACATCTTTCATCGCCGTACCCCATAGAGCTCATCGGTGTACCTACTTGATTTCCGCAATAGATAAACAAAATGAACTGAATAATTAATTAACATGTAATGCCTGCGAATATAAAGCCAGAATGAGTGGTCATAAGCTTTTTATTGTATGAAAAATATAAAGATACCATAAATGCATCTGTAACGTCAAAATAAATATAGCATACATACCATACACAACGTGTTCCAGATAAATTTCTGGTTTCTTTAAGTTATTTTTCCTACAAGAAAAGGCTCATAACCACACATTCTGACTATTGCATTATTTTATCAATTATTTGGTTCACTTTTATTTCAATGTGATGAGAGAATATAGCGGTGAGCTCTATAGGAGCGATTGTCTT
This sequence comes from Tachinus sp. AB-2021, assembly GCA_030264575.1. Taxonomy (NCBI): domain Eukaryota; kingdom Metazoa; phylum Arthropoda; class Insecta; order Coleoptera; family Staphylinidae; genus Tachinus; species Tachinus sp. AB-2021. The sequence goes on from JARJEC010026271.1 coordinate 11,903, forward strand.
CCTTTGACTGTTGGCAATTTGGATAAGCTTCAACATAAAAATGTCGGGTTTCTGTTGCAATCCCATTAGCACGACCATAAATGAAATGGATGTAGGCTAATTCGGCGTTAGAATAAATAACCATAGCAAACAAAAACTCCACCAACAACAGTCAAATACTTATTATTTATTTTACAAACCATCAGCTAACTATAATAAAAACTGAAAGTTTTGCTTAATCGTGTTTATTAAGACTTTTTGTTTATTTTGGTTCATACTACTACTTCTTTAAATATATATTTTTTTATTTTTCTATTTACCGTGTATAGAAAATCTATGAGAGCCATGATCGAAATACTCACAGTTATCACATCTCTATTGTGGTAACTCGTCACTGATGGCTATTCTGCAATCACTAAAAATTATTGCACCAAACACTGTAGAATGGTGCTTAAAGAATTAAAACAATGATCATCTCTTTTCCAAGATGGCAAAACTTAAAACGCTTGAAGCCTTTGAAGATGTATTTCTATTTTGGTGGTTTCATACAAACAACGCGCCATCTAAATGTAGTGCAGGTACAAAATAATATTGACTATTTCCCTCTATAATTGTAAACCAATCACATCGAGCTATATTTAAATTTTTAACAAATTAGATTCCACTTACACTAAAAAGAACACTTGAGCAAGAATTACACTAAAAATTGCAGCTGTGGAAGAACTACACTAAAAATTGAATTTAACTTGTAAGAATTTCAGCCGTATATGCACAGGCACTAAACAACGCAACACAAATCGGATTAGTTAATATCTGCCGGTACCCGATATTTATAACAAATTTAATCGCTCGGGAAATAGTCAGCTAAATATATTTCGTACAGTGAAAATTATCTAGGAAAGCATGCATTCTAAATAGGGTTGCCTTTAAGAAACCGCATTCTTCCATTTTAATTGTTATTTGACGGTCAAAGTGCTTCGCGTCTCGTGCACTTTTGATCAAATTACAATCAGAATAAATTCATGCAGTTTCCGGGCAACCGAATTTATCAAGCAAACTTATCGATAATTTTCAATGCACTTAATTTATTACTATTGATTAATATATTTTATTTAATTATTTATTTTTTTATGTTTTTCCTATTATGTATATCTTAATAAGTTTGTTTGTTGCCATTTTGCACATTGTAAATTTATGTGTATGTATATTTTTGTCAATTTGTTGCAATAAAGTTACTATTATTATTATTATTATTATTATTATTATTATTATTATTATTATTATTCTTATTTCATCAACCAATCACAATCTGTATATTTAAAATTATCGACCAATAGGATTGATTTATAGTGGTTATCAATAGGTGGTAAAATTGATAAAATTGCACCTTGCTTTTACCGAAATACACTTCTGTGATATCAATGTCATTTAATATCAATCTGTCATGAATCTGACAATTAACCTGACTTTTGCACAAAAAAATGTGTTAAATTACAGGATTGTCGGCATTATTTTGTAAGTATAACATTATATATTTAATTATATATTAATCATCTGTAATAGAAACAAGGTTGATTTTATACCAGGGTATTTTTTTATGTGGCTCAAACCTATTAAGTTTCGAATAATTTTCGTGTGACATTTTTCGACAAAAAAAGTTTACCCGGTAAAAATCAATTTTTTGTCGTAATTCATCCAAAAGCAAATAGTTTATGTTATTTATCATTTCTGAAATTTTTTTCGGAAAATAGTCATCAATACACTCTTTGTATTACTAATGAAAACATTATAATAAACGGTTCTAAAAGTTATAAATAGCGTTATATGAAAATACTAAATATACATTGACACAGAAGTCAATATGTTTGTACACTTGTTGTCAACTACAACAAGCGTTCAAAAATAGATAATGAGTGTGTTCGATATTTATATATTCTTAATTTTTTTTCCATAAGTTTTAAGTTTTTAGGTTTTATTTTAAAAGTCGAAATAAAGTTAGAGTGCATATTTATTTATAAGCTTAAGATAGTAATGCGTAAACATTTTTTTGTTTAGACATTTTGATAATTTCATTTAATTTTAAAATATGTATGACATACACACATAAAGTCTCCTATTTAAAAATATGTTATTTTATAATTATCTTATAATAGAATAGTTAGTTATTCAATTGAAGAAGGTAATGAAAATACTACTAATTTGCTAATTTTGCGGATTTTGTTATTTTAACAATAACGAAGTTAGCAATATAGACCAGGAGTTACAATAACATGTTTTCGCCCGTAATATTACTCAGTATGCCTTTTGGAGGGTATGATTCCCAAATTCTGATGATAATAAATAATAAATTAAAGTGTTATCCCGGGTTCTTCATAATCATCTCTTCTCCATTGTGCTACTTTAATATTAAGGGGACTTTATATAAGCTCAAAAATGCCATATTTTAAAAACCATTCTATACCTTAATACTAATATGACCCTATTTTGGGTAATTTTGGTAGTCAATAACTAATGATAAAATCCAAAAATAACTAATGATAAAATCCAAAAATATTATATAATAAATATAATGGATTAACTAGTTCCAACTGTAATTTAAAAAAATAATAAAATTTTATTGAATAATAACTGTATATGATATATCAGTAGACACGTTTTTCGAACAAAATTATAAACTTCATTTTGCGGTATTTTGGATAATTAAATAATTAATTTCATAGCACTTACACTTCTAAATTTTACACTGTTAAATTTCCATTGTTGCACAGCAGATAACAAAAACAGTTGAAATATTGAAATATTTTTACGTCAGTGCAGCGCAGCCCTTCTCATCTATCGATAATCTATGTATTGCTACAATATAATTTATGGATTGATTGTTTTAGTGCAGTTTGAAATTTTTAAAATTTTGTTTTATTTATGAATAGTATAGACTCATAAATAAATACAGCTGGTAGTGTCAATATATTGTTTGCTTTGAAAATACCACAACAGGATTTTTGGTAATCTAATCCTATAATTGTAAGTAGTAATTTTTTCTGGATTGCAAAAGTACTCCGGGACGACACTTTACTTTATCATTTATTATCATCGGAATGTACGAATCATAATATAATTCCAAAAGACATACTGAGTAAAATCGCCCCTAAAAACCTGTTAGTAGCCCCCGGTCTAATAGCGAACAGATAAATTAAGATACCCTGTATAGTTCTTGTTCATAAATGAGATTGAAATTTTGTTAGAATTCAATTTTAGTGTACTACTATTTACGATCCAATTATTATTACTTTATTGCTATAATATAAAAATTAATAATATATAGATTTTCATTGAAAAGTTATTTAATTTTCACATTTAATGAAACAAAGTAAAAACTTGATTAATAAAATATTTGAGAGTACGTCACGCCTTCTATTTCTGTCTATCTCTATGGTTATCTATCTATCTGTCTCTATTTAATGACGCGCTCGCTCTGTCATTCCCGGACATGTGAAAACACCACACGATTCTGGAAGTTGCTCGAGCGAGCCACTAAGCGAGCAACTTCGTACCATGTGCTGCGTTAATAAAAACTATCTTAATATTACCTAATCCTTCTGATATATTTCTAGGTCCAGCATTCGACCAATCCGCAAAAAGCCTGTTAGTCATCCCAGAAGTTGTTCTAAAATAAATGTGTAGTTCCTTTGGCAATTTCTTATTGCCAAGTAATTTATCTTCAAATGATATTCCACATTTATATTTTTCTTTGGACCTCAATAAATGCATTACCATCTCATCATTATTCTTAAAAGCTGTTATTGTAATACTTTCTTTTTTCTTTTTAAAAGCCTCCATAAGTTTTGCAATTTCTGGGTTCTCTGGTGAATAACATACTTCGGTAAGGCTAAAAGCTAGATGATTTAAGGTTTATAAATAAAGATTGGTGTCACTGTATTACGCATCTTTCGAAGCATATTCTATGTTTAATGCAGGGTGAATTACTCCATTCGATGATTTAACATCCACCAATCGTCGCATGTAAACCAAAATAAAACACATTGCTATTGGTAATAACACTTCAAAGAAGGATTGCACCGGACGTCTAATTTGTATTTGGAAATTTTTCCACATTAATACTTTTAATTTGTGTAAATTTTCTCGAGTACTTCTAAAATATTATATATATATATATATATAATATAGAATCATACATTTTGTTATTATTTACTTTTTCTTCATATTGGATCAATAATTTAACATTTATTTTTATTAATTGTTAATGTCATGTTTCAATATTTAAAACAATCATACTTGACATAGACAACCTATATTATATAGATGAGCGACATCTGTATATTTATTTAAAACCATGCTTTTTAGTTATCCATGGGAACTTTTTGAAATATCAAACACATCTCACTTTGCTACACTGCACTTCAATTACCGAGCACAGGTGATCATCTGAAATTTTTTGACAAATGATGACAAATAATGAAGTTTGAAATCATTTTCATGGTTGGTTATGTTCAATTCGTAATGACGTCATAATACAGCTAGCGTTGCAAGCGGTAGTGTCCCCCTAGTATATTATGATACCATTATAGGAAACCAAGTTTACCTGCCTGATACTTGATATTTTGTAGAGCTGTTGCTTCGCTAGGTAAATGAAAGGCTACTAAATCTCTCAGATAGTCTCGATTTCATTGCTTTTTAACTTATAGATTTATGTGTGGTCCCACTACCTGAACAGGGAACAATTTGTGACTTCGTGGAAATTCAGGGTTTCCAACTGCATCAGAACTTAATCCGCCAACTCGCTAGCCGCTATGCAAAATTTTGCCGCTAGGTGTTGTACAGAAATGAGAGTGGTTAAGTAGGTGTGCGCGCTTCGTTTTGTGTGTACGTAAGTCACACGTTGTCTTAAAATCTTCGCGCGCATCAACCATCTTCCCGCGCATCTACCCGCTACGGCTGTGTGCTTCAAGCGAGCGCGTGGCCATTAATCAGTACCAGGAACGAGAGGCATAACTTTGGCATTGATTCCCATACATGGGATTTAATTCAAAGCCGTGATCAGCCTGCCAGGTATGTGTGGATTGAAATTAGTATAGAGATTTTGCTAATGTATTTTCTAATATCATTGATTACTGTTTATGTATGTTTTTTTGAAGTTATGTTTTAGTTTAGTCTCGTTTATCCTTCAAAGATAATAATTGATTGGAAATAATAAAGAAATTAATTAACCCTGAGAAAAGAAAAATTATTTACCACAACCCACTACAGTACAGTGTGGTGTTGATAACCCTCTTTTAATCTTATTTTGCACCGATCTGATGTTAATAATAACAACAAAACTAGTACCATCGGAAAGGTAATGAAATTGCAGAAAAATCTATGTATTCAAATATTTAAAAATAATTACACACTATTAAAAATTAATTAAAATAATATAATTTAAAAAATGGTAATAATTTAAAAAAAATAGGAATAGATGATAAAGCTGAACAAATTTTGTTAAAAATATGCTCAAATTTCTAATTAATTTCTATTGCTAGAATAAAGTATTCGTAGCGGATAATATTCAGATATATAGATAGTAATAAACACATATCCTGGACCATCTTCAGCCGAAAACGAAGCGCGACCTAGAGATAATCTATATAAATCAATTATGAATTATCTTTTTTTTTTCAATGTTTGATACGCTACAGCTTCTAAATTTTAACCAGTCCACAAAAATTTTTAACAAAAGTTGTTCAGCTACACGAGTTTTATCTATTTCGACTGTTTTCATTTTTACCATTTTTTTAATTATATTTTTAAATAAATTTTTCTGCAATTTCATTACCTTTCCGATGGTACTAATTTCGTTGTTGCATGTTTATTCCTAAAAAAATTATAGGCCGTTTTAAATTTATATTGCCGTTTTCAGATTTTATAGCATCGGTTTATTTTACTTATGACTCTACCACTGGATTCCAATATCATAATATTTCTGCGCATACGTCAAAATCCTAATAACCTGTATAAATTTAATAAGCCTGAAATGAAAGATCATATTATATGAATTTATAATCTCAGGTCCTTCCAAATAGTTTAATGTACACAGGGTGTCTCTTGGGATTTAATTCAGGGGCTTAACAAATTGAACATAAATAGTGAAAAATGTTCCGTTTCTTCTTCCTTATAAAGTTATTGATAACAATGTAAACTATAGCGATACACAAAATAATAATTTTGATTTATTCATTTTTACAACTAATTGTCAAATCTGTTACGTCAATAGATTTGACAATTAGTTGTGTAACATATTTATTTGTTCATGGTAAATGAGAATTGCAAAAAAATTGTCCGGATAATATAGCCGTCACAAATTCTCAAAAAATCAAGATTTCCAGTTAACTACAACGATTTTAACCGGTCGTTTTAGTTCTTTTTCTAGTATTTTTTGTTTATTTTTACGTTGGTGTTTTATTGGCGGTTATTTCGAACTGTTTGGTTTTCTAGGGTATTTTGTTTTAACGTTGGTTTTACTAGCTTTATAGATAGTAAATTTATTAAAAAGAATTTGATACTATTGTAGACAACAATTTTATTAATAACATTAATACAAATGACAAATTAATCTATATTTGCTGTTGCCGTCGGACCATTCGGACCGTTTCGTTCGTTTATTCCCATTTACACTACACTATACCAACACCACGTGACCATTACACTGCACCGCTCCTGCACCGCACCGAATGGTTTTACCGAACGCAGCTAAAGTATGGCGTTTAGTGTAAGCACACTACACTGTAATAGACGAACGGCTTTCGGTGTAAATGGTGTTAAATATTGTAAATTTCCGAACGGCCAATGTGCCGTTCGGTGTAAAATAACCGGACGCAGCTTAATAAAACCATAACAACGTTAATGTCATTAATGTCAATGTAACATCAGAGAAATTCTTGTACTAACATCAAAATTCTAGTGCTTTGTTTAAAAATGGTTATATCTACTTTACTTAGAAGAATATGCTTTAAAGCAAGGCATTTTGTTTCAAAATACTCTACCAAGTACCCATGCAAACAAAGCAATCCATTCGATTGTATTAAAATTACAGTTCTTGGTAACTGGTATCCGACTGGACGTATTGCAGCAATGATGTTAAAGCAGTGTCATAGCATTAATCAATTGAGATTATATGGTTTAACGGATACGGTTTGCCAAACTGCTGTAGATTTGTCGTCTTTTGATACACATACAATAGTTACAGCTTATAAAGGAGGTTCTCGTTTGCTACAAGAAGCAATTAAAGTTTGTAAAAGCAGCTTATTTTATCACCATAGATTTGTTTCAACAAACTACTGTACCTATTCTGAACAAGTTCCAGAACGGACTTTTGTGTACCAACACAACTTTCATCAAATCTGAACTAAAAGTTTGTTGTTTCACTTGCTGAATTATATAGAACTAGAATGCTTTCTATCTTCTTTAAAAACGCTCCGCCATGTTAGAAAAAGCGCAGTGCAGGCAATGTATCCCTATCCTGTCTTATTTTACGTTATATATTAAAAAATAATAGTGCTATGCACTCTTGTTTGACATATTGTACGCATTCATCACCGTCTAACTTAAAAAAGTATCAATATTTTTAATACTTTTTTAATTAAAGCTGGATCTAGAACATATTGAAACAATTATTTTAATAGTTTTACAGATATTTATTTAATAAATTTGTTATTGGTAGCAATTAACAATACGTAGAATACTTTCAAGATAATAACTTGAGCTTCAGCAGAAATTTGTAGACCTAAACGTTAATTATAATTTTAAACCATAACAAACAAATACAAATAAAAAAATAGTTTATAATTATTTCATCTTTGAGTAAATAAAACAAATTTAGACTAGTCTAGATGCATTAAAACAATGTAATAGTATATACCATTTGAATGCGGTAAGTTGTATTTTACAGCGCAACAACTTTTTTAAATCAATTGTAGCTGCTGCTACAATTGATTTAACTGCTGCTACTGCTGCTTGATTAAGAGATGGCAGTTTTTGAATTACAATATTAAATTTTCCTATTAAATCAAGCACTATTTTATAATTATTTGATGAAGTATTATAAGTCCGATAAATAAGCTTTTACAGTAGCGAGTGAAATGTTTCTGGACAAGGCAACAAAGAAGCCAAATCAATAATTTCAAAACAAGTACTGTGGAAAATCATTTCTCGTACATATATTGTACAACATTTTATTTCATCCTATTTTACG
>JARJEC010026272.1:0-15108 GCA_030264575.1 Tachinus sp. AB-2021
CTTCCTGATTTGAGAAAACTTTCAACTAAAACTCTATTAGTCAAAGTCAAGACCTTCTTTCTGAGCAAGGCTTTTTATACCTGTGAAAAATATTTACGATGCCCATATAGCGGAAGCTGACTTAATTTTTTGTATTTGTAACCACTGGATTTGTCATGCTTTTAGAATTTAAGCTAACTTATGTAAAAATTTGTAATTTTTTAGCACGCAATAAATTATTATTATTATTATTATGGACAAGGGAACTAATCCGTGAAATAAAAGAATGCGTAGAGAGCAAACCAAATTGGTCATAAAACTTTTGGAAAATACCTATAGAAGTAAATAAAATAAAGAAGGGAGAAAGCATATTCTCATGAAAAAAACAACGATGTTGCGAAACACACGCTAGTAGAATGCGAGGCATGGGAGGAAGATAAAAAAGAAGTGGAGAAAGTACTAGAAGACAAAATGGAGAAAACAACATTTACACGCAAGTACATTTAAGAGGAAAATAAAAGGAAGGAAAAATGCTAAAAAAAAGAAATTAAGGAGTTCGAAGCTATAAAGACATAAATAAACCATAATGAAATCAAACAGAGAATCAAAATGAAAACAACAAACTTCCATAAAATAAAATAAGAGGAAAGAAATAATGCAAGCTGAGATAACTATGGTTATCAGAAAATGTAAAAATAGAAATAAATAAGAGCATTCACGGAAACAACAATACCAGGCAAAATTGCAGAAATGAGGAGGAAAAAAGAAGCTCAATAAAAGAATAAATAAAACAACTTTTTATATATCATATCACGAAAAATATTTATTATTAAATAATCAATATCACATAGTAAAGGCTACCACCATTCAATCAATCAAAAAAAAACATATTTAACAAAGCAATTTCCCAGTAGACTATCTTAAGACTGACTAGAAATATAACCTTTAAAATGATTAGAAGAAAACTGGCAACTAGGTTATTCGAAAAAATAATTCCAAATTGAAAACATCAAACTTGTAAACATAACCATAACACATTTACCAAAAGAGATTCAACAGATGGAACTGTATAACATTTTTATAAAAGAAAAAAGATACGACGAGGAAAATGTAAACAAAGATTAATAAAACTAAAATTTCTTAACGGCTGCAGTCCGTAATTAGCGGCCGGTAAGTTTTTATAGTAAATCAGTCTATATGAATCAGTATACTGATTCTTAATTGTTGTTCATTTGTATATTATAGTTGTTGAATATATCTCTGTAAACAACGGTTATTAATGATAACATTCTGCAAACTCTTAACAATTTAAAAAAGGGTGAAGGAAAAGATATTACAAAAACTATTGTACAATACACAACGGTTAGTGCTCAATTGGACTGAAATAGTATAGTAACAAGTCACAAGTAATCTAGTTATCACTAAACCGTTTATAATAGATTTCTACTACAAACTAAATTTTTGCTATTTAGTCACTTTCTACATTTTTAATGCCTCACCAGTATTTTTCTAATTGCTCTACGACTTCTTCAACAAACTTTTAAATGTTTGCTTTACAAATTTTTAAATTAATAATATAAAAATTTAATTTATTTTTTCACACAAGAATTGCTCAAAATGAAAAAAAATTCTGATAACTATCAATACATTGAATATATTGTATTATCTTTGATGATAACTAATTCAAACGAACGCTGTTGATTGGCTTAGACAAGCGTAATTATCATTTGTGTTTTTACCACATTTTTTGCGATGGGATTACTGACAACACACACAATATAAATTATTAAAAATAATAATGTCCGAGTCATATTTTTTTTGCCTTATTTATACACAGCCACTCATTATACTGCGCCTTACGAATACATTAACCAATGCGCAAATGGAATGCAGACGTCCGCAGTCCAACTCATTCCCATTCGCTCACTGCCTGTATCCTACCCGCTCCTCTCAAATTGTTACATTTTTAGACTTTTTCGAACTCACCTCAATATAAAAATTTTCACTTTAAAACCATTTGATAATAATAGTACCATTCTGTAACAAGTTTTGACATACGAAATCTTTCCGAGTGGAAAGTCTGTCAATTCGCCCGTCAGGGCGAGTGAGACGATTCCACAATGGACTAATTGCCTTCCATGCGTGTTGCAGACTATACTAATTCTTCAACAATAATTTAAATTTAACGAATAGATATTTTAAATATAATAATACAAAATACCCAATGTGTTGCAAACATCACAATTCAATAACTGAGGTTAGTTATGATTAAGCACCATATTTGATCTGATGCCAAATACGCCAGCTTTTTACTAAAACATTATTTTAAATTCTAGTTTGCATTTAAATTAAATTAAAATCTGAAATATTTTTGCGATATTTTTAGTAGTGCTATGTTACAAATATTTAGATAATAAGCGTACAACATAATATTTATTAAATGTTGGTGTTCTATAAATGATTGTAAAAAATAAAACTATTGCCACATACTAAAATTAGTGCAATATATAAGATGGTATCCCTGCTCCCACACTGTTATGGAATGAAAAATACTGAAAGAATATTACAAAATATTTCCTATGCCGTGTGTAGCCTATGACGTCACGGGAGGTTAACTCTGTTGACTATGTTGGTATCAAATTATATAGTTCAAATCGTTATAACCATTTTGCTGTTTGTAAATTGTTCTACAAGTTGTTTCACAATTGTTATACCAAGTGCCGGATGTTTTGAAATGTTTAAACAAAGTGTTTCAAAATTGTTATAGAAGGTGTTTGAAAGTATTTATACAGAATGTTTCAAAATCGTTATACAGAATGTGTAAAATTTTACAAACAGTGTGTTTCAAACTTTGTATACGGATTGTTTTGAAATATTTATACAGAGTGTTTCAAATTGTTTACAAAATTGTACAAAGTGTTTTAAACTTTGTATATTTGGTGTTTCAAAATATTTATACAGGGTTTTTTTAAATGATTGATTACAGAGTATGTTATAAAGTTTGTAGATATTAGATTGGATAGTGGGTTGGCGATAAACACCATCGATGTTTGTTAATTAAAAAGCTACATTTATTTTGGAGTTCTTCTGCCTCCTTACTCAGCGCAACAATTAATTTGCAAAATTAGAAAAAACCGAATTTTGTAAACTAATTGTAGCATTGAGGACCGAAAAACTCCAAAACGTACTCTAATATAAATGTAATTATTTAAATAACAATCACCGATTGTTATATCGCCTGCACACCGTCCATTCCATTAGGTAGAAGGACAATACATCTAATTTTAATACTATTTTATAGAGATCGTTTAAAAATGTTTATACTGGGTGTTTATCAAAGAATTGTCAAAATCGTTATACATGGTATTTTCGAACAAGGTGTTTCAAAATTGTTATACAGAATATTTTAAAATGTATATATATATATAAGGTGTTTCAAATCATTATACAGGGTGTGTCAAATTTTGCATACAAGGTGTTTTGAACTTTTAATACAAAATGTTATATAATGTTTAGAGAAGGTGCTTTTATAATATTTAGTTTTCATTCAGAAATCTTAAACATTCTCAAATAAAAACAAAATGGCAGTCGTTTTTGACGAGTTCTCACTAGTTAACTGATTATATCAATATACCCTAGTAGTTGTATAAATGGAATTTTTTAAACTGTTATAGATTTAAAAGTTTCTGAATGTGACATTCTAAATATCAAAATACAATCTGTAGTTCCAAAGTCTTATAGATAGATCAAAAACTATGCTAATAATTTCTTAATGATTTTTAGGTTATTTTTATTCGTATTGGCACAAGGGATCAAATTTTTTTAGTGATGCAACCGTTAGCAGTATCTTATAAAAATTGTCACAATTATGTCAATCATAACTTATTTACTGCATAAACGTCAACTCAATTATTTTAAACGTCTACATTATGTATGTAGAATCTGAAGAAACTGGTGTGAAAACTCGTATTTTTGATTATTCGGCCACTCAAAACAGACACGTGCTTGAATAAGTTACCTTCTATAATTTGTATTTTAATTTACTATTTTAATTGTATAGTGCTGAGATTTACGTGTTCTACTGCCCCTACATAAATTCTAAAATAGAATGCAAATTAATTGCAATATTAAGTAGATAACAAAACGTTTTTTATAGATTCAACTTAATATATATAAAATTGTATTTAAAGTTAATTTGTTATTAAACATCATGGGATGTGACCAGATTTAACTTACATTTGATAGGAATTAATAATATAAAAACCAATTGAAAATGTTAAAATTTGCATAATATTTGAATAAATCAATTAAATTCGTATGTATTTAAAGTTGAATTCAATTAAATAATAAATAAAAAATATTATCAAAATGCAAATAAGTAATTTTTACAAAATAAATAACCCTTCGCGCATTGCATGCATCAATTATTCAACTGTATATATTGAATAAATTTCATGTTAATTAAAAAAATTCGAAGGAATGGTAACTGTTCTTCGCTTGTAACTGGTGGAGTTTATTTACAGTTTTCTTTATGCGCACTTATAAAATTGCTAAGCGAATATATGTTATTGCGTGTACCCAATGTTGTAAACTCAATGTAATTTTTGTCGCAATTTTAATTAGATTGTTAATCTATATTGGAAGAATATCGATGAATATAAATCATGTAAAATAAATTATAATTATGTTTAGGAAATTGTTTCGTATTCAATGAAAGTGCGAGTAGCAATTACCGGCGATTTAGATTAGAGTCGATATCGGTTTTCAGTAATCCCTCTGATCGTTTCGGATTATCTAGCGGGGCAATTAACGCATGCTAGACGGGAGATGGCAGGCGAAGGTGTCCGGAATTGACATGTGCATATGACAGTAGATACTTCATTAAATGTAGATTTACAAGGGCCAATAAACGATATCTGCACCGATATCTATATATAGAAGAGATGAGTGGATGGCCCATAAAGGGAACGTATAAACTTTTATTGGCCATATAGGAGATTGTCGACTACATGCAGCATTCATTTCGCAATAAGCACAATACTAAACTTTTATGCCATCCTTCATGAACTATTCAATTTGATCTAGTTAAGTATATCTTTAAAGTTATGTACCTTTATACGGTTTTATGGCAACTGCGACGAGGCTATCACATCATCTAACATACTCGTGAAAATTGATTTTCTCCTCACTTAGAATTTTTGTTTTTGTATATTAACAACTTTTATTTTAATATTTAATTCAGAAAAAAAAGTTTCATAAGTTTAATTTGTATATTTCTGCCGAATATTATTAACAGAACACTTTAATAAAATAAATAAAATAAAGGAATATACAAAAATACATAATGCAATTTTAATTCATTTCTATTTATTTAATTATATTAAAAATAATAGTACTACTTATACATGAGGTGTACTGGTCTCTGTAACTTGGAAAAAAATATAATGCAGGAAGTCCACATATAACGAGCCGAAAAAGATAGGCTGCCATAGTAAAAACTGAAAGAAGAATACATGCTGTGAGCAAATCGGACTGGGCACGCGTACATTCCCTATATGCATTGGCCGTAGAGCGTAGTGTAATGTAGTGGCAAGGACTGCTGTAAGAGTAATTGTATTTAAGGAAGAAGAAAATATATCTTTTCATTACTACAAATGATTGTAATGTTTCAAAATTGCTGTAGCAGTAAAATTTTGTAATGTGCCCTTTTCCAAATAATCGGTTTCACTTCTACTGTGTGTGTTCCAAGCACACTCACAATTTTTTAAGTAATTTCATGATTATAGCAACCATTTTCAAGTTTTTGCGTATAGGTTGAGAAACACCCTGTATCGTGTATTAGGTTTTACTGTTAACAAAAACAGACAATTACATGTATAAATAATTTAACTAAAATCAATAAAATTTTAGGAAATACTAAATTTGACACAATTGGAAATTCACAACACATGGTAAAATTCAATTTTGGCGAGAGATTTAAAAATACCGAGACATGTTTGATTTCCTGTAGTTAAGTAAAATGTAAAATGAATTAAAAAAAATATTATTTGCCCATACTACAAACAATATACATTTACTTTCGTAGGAAAATGTTATTTTGTAATAATAAACATAAATAATAATTAATAATCATAAAAAACACATAACATTTATATAATTAAAGAGGGAAACTTATTTCTGTCAAAAAAGATAACAAACGACTTTATAATTATATGAGCCAATTTTTACAGTAAATAAAAGTTAACAAACGAAAAATAAAAATAATAACGATGTGTGCAACAGGATTGATAGTTCCTGTTGCTGTCCCGTTCATCATAACAAATTTATTCACCAATAAAACTGCTGTAACTGTCACCTTTTTTCAGCTGCTTTTTAGTTATATGCAAGCATTGTCTTTCGCTCGCGGCGCTTCATTAGCGAAAGTGCGCAGTGCTGTCCAAACATCGACATATTTTATAGCTATTATTTAATTTTGCATTTTAAACCGTTGACTGATTTAAACTATTTTTTTTACAGTTTGTAAATAAATATGAGAAAAAAACACGTAATTCATACAAGTCGCTCTTGCAACGTTTCGTAATCTTATTTATTGTTTAACTAGATATTTTAATGAGGCTCATTACGTTCTAATTTTTATGCTTTCAGCCACATTAAATAAATTACACGGTGCAAACGTACAGCTCTCTGCACAGAGTCATGAATAACAATAATGTTGCGTGAATTACTCTACCCGTACTTCATAACCGCTTTATAAATCCTTGGAACATTTTCCCACTCATTTCAAACTGAATCGTATTTAAAAAATGGGAAATTGTTGTTTATTGATATTGAAAGTCAGCAATTTGATAATAGATTGATTATAATCATTACGTTTTAAACTTAAAATAAAACCATCATTGATTGAATTATTTTAATTCCGTTGCATTCAAGGTTATTAATCATTCTCATATATAATTATAGTATATGTATTATTCATATGTAGTATAATATGTGATAGTTTAGTACTGATGTATTAAGATTTATACGCAATGGTAGGTAATAAAGTTATTACTTATTACTACTACGACTTGTGCCACAAAATTATAAACTTTGACTAACTACCGCCAAATTTACATCTTTTTGTGTATTTCAAATTATGTTATCAACCACAATTTATCATTAAAAATAATAAATTTATGATTAATTAAACTGTTTAAACTCAGCAAAATTGATCACAATAAGGGTTACGACTGACTATATCGGACTAACAAAATTAAATTTTTATAATTTATTTTTTATCTATATGTATATAAATCGATTGTACAGATATATGTAATAGGTTGGAGCCTAAACCGCTTGGACGCATCGCCAAATTGCATAGTAGTTCAGTTAAATAAGGCAATAAACTTGACTTCTTCTAGCGACAGGATTTTTCTTCATAAAAGTACAGGTTTATGTGTCAGAAAACATGTCACTAATGCGGGGGTTCGCGACCGCTCTGACTTTCTTATTATTAATTGCGGTGACACTTAATTATTTAAGCTTTTTACTTAACTTTTTTTGATTGATGATGAAATTATCATTGATTTTTTAACGTTACAAAAAATAGGCAAAACCACTTACTTTTTAACTTTATTAAAATAAATATAGTAAATATTCAGCAATACATTTATCATACTACAACTGTATATACAGAAGCATGATATGATGAATTACCATCCACAAACCATTTAATTAATATAAAAGTTAATTGCTATTATTTACACAATTAAGACCATTTTTTAGTATATATTCAGTATAATTAAGCAATTATATGGGCATTTAAATATTTTATATATGTATTTATATTCAAAACAATTCTCAAATGCTTTAAGTAAAAAGTTTATAATCAATTATCTAAATCAACACACGTAACAACAAGCGGCAACAATCAAATGGAAACAATTGTTCCACTCTTCATAAGAGATCATCAGTGCACCGTAGTGATTTCAGCATCGCATTAAAACAAAATGAACCGAATAATTGATTGTCGTGTTTAATGCCACCGCAAGTAATAATGAAGTCAATGTGAGTGGTTTGACTTCCTCAATTCTCAATTGCGTTCATAAACTTAACAGAATTTCACTAGCCGCAAGGAAACCACAATAGACAATCAAATAAATATAATTTCAGATTTTACAAAAGCATCTTAAAAGTTTATTGTAGCATTAAAATTGTAAAATAAGACAAGACAACAACATAACAAAAAAACGTACTTAACCATATTTTAATTTTAGGACAAAAATATATTATGTACATTTTGACAAATTTAAGTATAAAGGCATATTTAACAATTTAACAATCTATTGACGTAAAGATTTTTAAAATAAAATGTTTTTTTCCATTTTTTGTATAAATATATAAAAACATAGGCAACTATGTTTATTTACTGAACTGAACTATCTCTTGATACTTCACAATTTTTGTTTATTTTTCGGGCGTTTTCCAAATACTTCCAAAAATATAATTTCTAAATATTTTTTACTTTTCCCGACATTTAACAACAATTTCACAATATCTAGTAAATTTTCCGAGTTGTTTTGCTAGGTATTGTTTTCAAATATTTATATTGTTTTCAAATCGCTATTTTTAATGTTCTCATTTTTTATAAGAACCATTTAAAAATAATACAGTTCTGGATTCAACTTATAAAACGACTGTTTTTTAGAATATCTTCTAGAATAATAATAAATATAATAATTACAATTTTTCCCGATTATGACGATTTCATAATTAAAAAAATATTAACTTGGCCAACTAGCATTGTTCAACACATTATATAAATGCTTTTCCAAGTAACATTTGTGTAATATTCCTTTAAGTATTTTACAATATTTCTCAAAAATTACTTTTAATTTCTAAATAATTAGTTTTAGTTTTTCTGTTGCAAAAAAAATTATTTTTAAATTTTTTTGGATTATGTGCCACCATTTTTGTATAATAGCTAGATATTTTTAATCATTCACAACATTTTTGTAATATTTCCCAAAATTTACTTCTAATTTCTAAATATTTGAACGATTTTCCAACACTTTTATAACAATTTCTTGATTTTTTAATTATTTTTTGTATTATTTTTCCAAAATTTCTTTATAATTTCTAAATATTTTTTATGTTTGTCGACATTATTGCAATAATTTACTTGTAAGTTTTGAATATCTTTAACCTTTTTTTTAAAATTGTTGCTACAATTTCTTAACATTTCTCTATTAATATTTTTATTTTTGTTCTGGCTTGTTTTGGTAGTTTCTCTGTTCTATTGACATTTACTTTTACAATCTTTATTAATATTTTATATTTATTGCATTATTTTATTAAGATGTTTTAAAATATTTTCACATGTTTTTTAATAATTTTTCTATATTCAACAACTTCAATGTTTTGTAACATTTTTTCCTTGATATTGTTGTTTTTCTTCAATGTTATATTATAATCTAATACATATTTTTGCACATTTTCCAATATTCGAACATTTTAAATTTGTTGATATTTTTATATATTTCGTTACAATTTTGCAGTTTCTCGATATTTTGCAATTTTTTTGTTTTTTCCATTTTGTTCATATTCGACAAGTTGTTTGACAACAATTAAAGAAAATTGATAAACAAATTTTAGCCAAAATTTAAATTGTAAAGTTGTAATAATTCTGTGTTGAATTAATTTTTCCAAAATAAGAATTGATGATAATTTAATTGTATTTAAAAATATCTTTATATTTTAAATGTATTTTTAGTAACTATAAATTTGTTAAAAATATAAATCGGTTATGTATAATTCATGAACGTTAAAATATGATATTTATGAAATGAAAAATGAATAATTTACATAAAATTTATTACGTATGAATATATTTCCATTTAGTATTAAGAGTATTAATTAATAATTTCATTACACTATATAAATGTAATTATAAATATAATTAAAATATGCCATGAATTGCACTTATATCAGCATAGGCAATAAAATGATTTAAACCGACCACCCAAATATAAAAAAATATAATTAATTTATTATTAATATGCAAAGCATAAAAAACATAATATTATATATTATGTGACTAGGATCACTATAAAATTGTTGACATGTGCAAGATTCTATAATTCCAACATAATCTACATTTATAGTTAATAAATCAAAAATGGTTTATGAGAACTGTTTATGTATATCGACCATATGTGCATGTAATTTAGGACAAAGCTTTATTTTGATGTCTTTAATATAATTCCATTTTTAATTGATATTGCATTATATACAAAATTTATTAATTTTGATTTGATTGGGTGTAAGAGCTCAATTTTATGACTAGGTAATGGCGTACATCATATAATATTCTTTATTTAATAGGTTCCAAAACTAAAATTTAATATTTGTTATGTGTTGGTTATTAAAAATTGAAATACAAGTATATTATACCGTTGCACTAGAATTATACTAAGCTGCATCATAATGAGCGTTATCATTAGAGAGAACAATAGACAGCTAATATTGTTTCAAGACACATCGCTTATTAAATATGTCATAAAGAAAAAAATCAGTTTTTAGTTATTGCATACAAAAAAAAATTTATAAAAAGTAAATGAATCTATACATTATGTTAGTTACAGGCTTAGGAAATCATAGAAAATAAGATGTGAGATGTTGGAGGAACAAATAGATGTATGATAGTGATCATAAAAAATGTACTTACTTTAATAGAAAACAAACAGTAATAAATTGTTATTAAGCATTCTTAAACTAATTATTTATATAAATTTGTTATAAAAGCGTCCAAACAAACTTTTCTGATGATTTTGTGTGTTAAAATAATTTGCATTTACATAGGTTGCTTATTTTGGTCAGAATATCTTTATTTTTATTGTTAGATAAGAGTCGCAATTTGTTAGTTTTATCAGGGAATAAGCTCATTATTAAACGTCCCTAGTGCACGCAATTCATTCGGCGTGTTGTAGTGACAACACATTTCAAGAGTTATTCTTATTTACTATAATATTTTAAAAACATTTTTCTGGGTGGATAAAAATGGCTTAATCCCACAGCATAAATAGTGGTCATGTAGCATGAGCACATAACTTAACATAAAACTTGATAAGCATTATATTGTGACCATTGTGTATTTTTTATTGGTTTTAAAGGATATGTAAGTTCGTATTTTATGTGCAATGCTGTCGCACAGTGATTACAAATAATGTGTGCGTCTTGTGGTGGGTGAACGGAGATTATGTATGACAATGGTGAATATTTAGCACCTCCGCCGTCGAGACGTTGCTTGGTGGGCAGCACTAGGTCAGTCCGGGTCATGTCCACCCCATCAGATGCATTAACGAGACATCGAGACTGCTCCCAAACCGGCAGCAAATCCTTGTAGCATTTAGTATGTCGGGTGTAAATCGAGCAGACATGTACAAATTGTAAGATGCAAATCGATTACAGGTGTGGGATTGGGCACATTACACATTACAATTATCGTACGTTTGGTATGGTGGACGTGACTGAGGATTCTCACCCTGCAATCGAATATTTTTGCACCGGAGGGGGTCCCGGGCATTAAAAAAGTGTGTGCACACAATGGAGAAATCGACGTGTATAAATATATAATCTGTATGGCACGACAATCATAGCGCGAGTCTGAGAGTTCTCACGATGGCCGCTCATATGACGGTCCATGATTGTTGTTCGAACGAGCCAAGACATGTGTTGCAGTCAAAGCTTAGCCGCGGGACTTCGCCAGATAACGTCCAGCAAAAAGAACAAATTAAAAAAAGAACTTTAGCCGCTTCGATCCCATCGCTCGACCGACTATTCAAATGCCTCCACCCCGCGTTTCCCCCACACCGGTATCGGCTTACAGAAACAATATCTACTTAGAGTTGTATGTGGCTCGTCTTCTATAACCTTTTGTCTATTCATCGTGACCATAACCGATTTTGTATATGCCGTGATCGAATCTAAGCAATCCTCACACCCTCACCTTTAACCGCGTGCTAATTTTAAAAGTATCCCCACAAAACACTATTCGCACACGCAACGATCTCCAAAGCGATAGGTACTACGCTTTTTCCATACTAAACACACAACCCACACTTACTAAAATAATAACTTTCAAAGTTAACGTCGGAATTAATTAGTCGTGCCATATGACCCACATCTATATTCGGCTGAAATATAATAATAGAAACAATACACGATGGTTAATTTTGATACGGTCTATTATCGAACGATACGATCAATCCATAATTTCAGACTCGTATACAAATTTGAGACTGATAATCTAAAATTTAATTTATAACTTCTATACCTATGTAACTATATTATTATTTAACACGGACTTAGTTGGGATATAGCTAGATGTTAATTTACTTAACGTACTCTGAAGTTTATATCGGTAACCAAAGTTAGTGTGTAATTATTGATTAATTTCATTAATTATTATCTTATCTGTCTATATTGTAATTTATATACACTTCCCGACTTCTAAATTGAATTGAAATATTATATCTGTAACATCTTTATTATTAGTTTTATATTTTTATAAAGTTCTCTATAGTGTTTATAAAATGGGGAGGAAGTTTTCTGAATCATTTTAAACATACATATGCAGTTTCAAATAATGAGTAAATTTATCGAAAAAGAAAATCTAACAGTAAATGACAATGACAATGATAATAAGAAAAATGTAAATTTTTAAAGATTAGACAAAAACAACGCAAATAATAAAACAAAAATTAAAAAATTGTAAATACGTTGTAGTCATACTATAATATGTGGAAGAAAACACGGAAATATATTAAATGAACATTACTTACCGAGGTGTATATAATAAAATTACGTAAAAATTTTTACTTTCAAGTTTACAAGTTACTTTATTAATATAATTATAATATACAGAGGACATAAATACGGTGCAGAAGACATTCAACCACAATTGAAAAATTAACAACTTATAAATTAACATTGTGGCAAAAAACACATATTAAAGAAACAGTTAAATAATATACATATATAATATTAATTACAATTTACGCAACATTAAACAATGTTTTTGAAAGTTGAGTGTAAGAAAATAGAGCAGAGTTATAACTCTGCTCTATTTTCTTATCTAAGCGACATGCTGAAGAACAATAAGGGAGTGTGAGAATTTAGACGGGTGTCAATTTTTTTTAAGGTTATAAATGTGGTTGGTAATAGGTGGCCAATGTTGTAGATGTGAGAATTGATGGTTTAGGGAGTGAGCGGATATTTATTTTTACTTCTAATCACTTTTTTTTTGTAGTAACCAATCGGTTAAAATTGTGGAAATTGTTGGGGAATCGAATGTTAGTCAGCGATTGGGCGTACAAGCGTGTTGTAAGTGTTGAGTAACGTTTAGAAGTGACTACCAAACTTATCCCGAAACTTGACTGAAAATCAAGACTTGAGACTTGAGGGTGTGAAAAAGTCAAATTTAAATTTAAACACCAGCCGAGGAGAACAATGGAAGTATTGCAAAATATTAAAGTGAGATGAAAAATGCGTGAGATATAGGATGTCGTGCGGGTAGAAGTAGAAAAGATCTAGAAAAAGAGAAGTCTTCTAAGACATGGTTCTATAGAAAAAAGTGGCAAAGTCCAAAATTTCAGATTTCAGATTGAAACATAAATGTATCCAAAAAATAGTTTTTACTTTTTATGAGATATTTACTAAGATAAGATTAATATCAATTAAACTTTGAAATTGAGCTCAGTTGGTGTTTCTGTTATTGCAAATGGTAATATAATTAGAAAGGGTGGAGGGTGCAATGCAGGCAATGTGGGAAAAAATCGCTGGTGATGTTGGTATAGGTACGGGTTTCCATGTCAAAGTATGGGACGAGATTGGAAGTGATAATATAACCCAACATTTAAAAAATGAAACTATTCTATCCAAACTACATAGAATGTTAAGCTTTCTTTATGCTTTTCAATATCTAATATGCTATTAATAAACTTTATATTGGGGTAACTCGAACAGTCGCAACATGTTTTATGTTTTATGCAACCCGCGTAGACTTAACATTTCTTTTATTAGATCCTACGAGGGATACACAGCAAATATTAACGCATTATACTTTAAGAAAAGGATACACAATTTTCCTTCTGTGCATTTAAAAAAAGTCCTAAACGTTATCGCTATCATTGTCTCACTTTGATACGGCGATTCCATTGATTTCGTCAGTCTCACTGTATAATATCAACTGAATATGTAACTCTAAATACTGCTCGTACTATTCGCGTGCGTAGCCCATGCTTAAGCTTTTACAAATCACATTGTCTAGTTTACACATCCTTCGCCAGTACAACGGAACTCAATTCAACTTTTTTTAATATGTTCAATATTTGATAACTAATTAATTAATGTCTTGGTCACATAATATATGGATATTTGTTAAATTAAATGAATTGAAGGTTTAAGTTTATGAATGGTTTTGTAGCAGTTCAAGATGACATTAAGTTTAGAACCTCTAATTTGAGCATTTGAATTGCCTAATTTTATGTGTTATATTTTTAACTTGACGCCTTGTTTTATATATTTCCGCAACAAAAAAAAACTGTTTCTAGAAGATATTTCTTTGACCAGTTTTATAGTAACTTTTTCTTTTGTTATATTGTTGTATTCAATACTTTGACAGAATGTATGTACGTTCAGTAATATTTAATTTTAATTTTAATTTTACTTTTCAAAGAGTTATCTATACATTTTTCAGCTATAAACTTAACTTAGATATAACTTTGAGTTTCCTGGATGTCAATTAAAATATTATATTCTTTTCTACAGCACTACAGATCACCTGCAAGCAATTCGATCTTTAATAGAGAAGTGTGCAGAATACAATAACCCACTACACCCAGCATTCGTGGAGTATGAGAAAGCGTTTGACTCCATCGAACTATGGGCCATATTTACAGCTATGGTCAATGCAAGAATAGATTCACGCTACACAAACTTGCTAGAATCAATATACAAAAACGCTACGTTCCAAGTGACTATAGACGAAGATGAAGCTACTATGAAGATCCAAATAAAAAAGGGGGTTAGGCAAGGCGACACAATATCCCCAAAATTATTAATTTGGCCTTAGAAGACGTTTTTAAAAAC
>JARJEC010026273.1:0-14988 GCA_030264575.1 Tachinus sp. AB-2021
TATTTTTGGGACGTTGTGGACTTCAACAACAACATACACCGTAAGACACAATCGCATTATTGAAGTTCGGCGAGCGAGTTATCTCACGCAACGGTGATTGCAAATGGCCGCATCGTTCGTGCGATTTAACCTCTTTGGACTTTTTTCTTTGGGGTTACATCAAATCGTTGGTCTATACCAACAAGCCAGCAACGTTAGAAGAGCTGCTAGCCAACATCGAACGCAAAATTCTTGGTATTTCGGCCGATTTGTGTACTAGAGTCATGGAAAATTGGGTCCAGCGTATTTACTCATGCCAGCGCTTCCGCGGCGGACATTTGAACGATGTCGTATTCCATAAATAATGGCATTGAAAGTGCTTTAATTTGAAATAAAAATCATTTCCATAACTAACCCACGAGTCTATTAATTTAAAAAACAAAATGCGTCGCTCTTAATGAAAAACCCCTATATAATGTGTATGAGATGTATCTTTAACTAAAAATTTTATCGATAAATATTGTGGGAAGTAGAAAATCTTTCTAGCGGGAAATATTTTCAAAATTTAAAATAAAGGTTAGCGGAAAAAAATTATTTAAATTATTTAAACATGACATTGAAAATGATATTTATATCGAAACCGGTTAGTAATAAATAAATATAAAAAATAGAATTTTTATTGAAAAGCTACAAAATAAATATTGGTAAATTCTATACAATAAAAGAAGATAATATAAAATA
Organism: Tachinus sp. AB-2021; assembly: GCA_030264575.1. NCBI lineage: Eukaryota > Metazoa > Arthropoda > Insecta > Coleoptera > Staphylinidae > Tachinus > Tachinus sp. AB-2021. The sequence goes on from JARJEC010026273.1 coordinate 721, forward strand.
GTTTAGAATGACTTAAAAAAATAAGATATTGAGATTTTATACCTAAAATTTGTAATAAGAAAGAAATTGAGAAAAATAATGTTAGTGGAGACAATATTTGTGACAACAGATAAATTATTGTTTTTCAATAACCGTAAAAAACGACGACGTTAGTACGCAGTGTATCAATTTTCACTGTAATTTTCTTTTTACGGTTAAGTAATATATTTTTGTTGTAAGAAAAAACATAAATTTTAATTTTTTTAAACGGTGATGATACAAAAATGTTGTCTTTATTTGACGTTTCTAGAAACATAATATATTTGAAAATAATATTGAGTTTTGTATAAATAAAATAAAATAAATTGTTTTAAAATATATAACGTATATTTTACGACGCACGTAATTTATTTTGAAACAATTTATTTTATTTTATTTATAATAATTTAAAATATGTTTCAACAAGTACAGTCAAATTCAATAAAATATTTGTTTTTCATACTTGAAAAAGCATAACCACTTTAAAATCCGTAGATTTTGTTAAAAGAAATTTTAAATTTATCAAATATTGTTGCTCGTATTGTATATCATAATAACAACAACAAAGTAAAATATATCCTTCAAGCCCAACTTAATTATATCAAAACATTTTTATCAATGTAAATATATTTCTTATAATATAGTGTTATTTTATATACAGGTCGAATAGAATTGATGATTTATCATTTTACATATGTGCTTATCATATTACAATATGCTTTATTTGACATATAGCCTTCATAAAATAATAATATCATTTAATTAAAACAATTATATTTAATAACTTAATCCAAGTAATTTATATGATATTGAAACAGTAGTTTCTGGAAATAATAAAATTATTATATTGCAAATATTAGTTCAACGTAACTAATTTTCACATAGATACTGAAACCCTTCTACTAATCAGTATTCCCATATGCCGTGCTTATTAAATTAAACTTCTATAAATTTTTCAGTATATCATTGGTGTCGTCTTGCACTGTTAAAAATTAATAAACCTATAAACCGCATACTTGCTTGCTACATAAAATGGTAAAGCTTCAGTTAAAGTTATGGCAGAGTCATAAACGAAATGGATACATTTCTATTTAGTGAACAGCATCTTAATTTTATATACGATTCTATTAATAAAGACATTATTTTTATTTAATTGAGAACAATTCTAGCACAACACATTAATGTGTTTTTATTGTTTGCTATTTTTAGTACATTTAGAAATAAACATTGCGTGTACATGAACATCTGTATTTGTTGAATATTTAATTGTTCTGTGTTTAAAGACAATGTTTTTTTTTGCATAACTTTTAACTTTAATAACAGAAGTTTAAACATTAGTTTAATTTTGACGGTATAACTCATTAAGAAATTATCTAAATTAAATTAATAATTTAAAGAAAATACGTTTAAAGATTTCCGGTACATTGATTTTCTCTGCAACATTGTATTTATAATTATCATTTAGTGAAGTTTTTTTAAATACCTGCATCTTAACATGGTTTTTAAAATTTGAACATTTTTGAAAAATTTATTGTTGTTAATTTGTTCAAGTGAATTTTCTATGGCGGATATTTTTTCTCAAGATCAAATTTATTGTCACACAAATCTATCTCAATTCCACTCTTTGATTTTATATTTCCTTTTTGCGTCAAGTGCATATGAAGTTAAACACCTAAAGTGTATATAAAATTAAGTTCAGTCGCGAAAGAGAAAGAAGAGAAAGAATTAAGATGGAACAACATCATTATAAACAAATCAAATTAGACAATCGAAATAATAATATTTGTGAGTGTGATATACAGAACCACTTATAAATGCAAAGAAATCGGTTTAATTAATTTACTTTGATACACTTTTAATAATTTATAAGCCAAAAAAAGAGATAATACTGGGGTTCTAGATTCGATTTTCGCGATTAATCTTTTTTTTTTTTAATTTTAATAAACGGTTAACTTTAGCTGCATGATCTAAGCACAATTACATTTTTAAATATTTTTAAGACAATTTTTAACCCAAACATGATTTTTTTAATAGTTTAGTTATAATATTCACTTATGTTTCTCATAAAGTTAAATTTAAGAAATTTTATGCTTAATTACAAAATGATTGACATTATTGTGTTATCAATAGTACAAAATCAACTAAATAAGTTTATTACTAAAACATATCAATGACATTGACATACCATATTTTATGAGCTCATTCTTTTGAATAATATATAGCTCTAAAGTAATTCTATACTACGAACACAAATGGAACAAGGGCTAAAGTGTAAAATTTCAAAGCAATACGTTAATGAAGATCCAGCAAATCAATATAAGGAAAACTATAATTGGGATAAATAAAAGAGAGGAATGCCAATGTGAAGAACAGAAACGGCCAATGTGAAGAACAGAAACGAGCCGCGCACAACAAATTCAAAGTGTACAGAGGAAGTCTGCTAAATAATGCACAAATAAAGTTCCTAAAGAGAGTTTTACGGTAGAGCGGTCGAGGCTTTATTATAATACTACATGCATACAACTTAATCCTTTGAGATAATTGAAACAAATTGTCTTACCTTTATAAATATTTCTTGTCAAACAATTTTTTATACGTACTTTTAGATTTAATAAACTTGTTTCAACGCTTGCGCTGTGCCAATTAATGTTAATGTTCTCTAATTAGTATGTGGTTAAATCATAAATAGTTTTTGTAATACACACGATACTTTTAAAATATTTTAAATTTCTAACAAAATTATCTAAAATAATTCAATATTTTTGCAACTTTATTTTGAATCATCAGAAAACGTAAATTTATAATTTTGCAAAACACTAAGCAATTTTATAAACATTATCTAACAACTATATGTAACTATTCTTGTATTTTAACAAATTTGTATTTATTACAAAATATAACATAATACTTTAAATAACATTTCCAATGAACAACTTATTTGATCTTTTAGACATCGATTACTTAAAAATTGTTGCGGTTTTAACAAACTTTGACATTATAAAACAAATTATAAACGGTATTTTTGTTGTAAGTAACTATAGAATAAAACAAATAAAAATTGTGGTACTAGCAAAGTTTTTGGACCTGTTTTAAAGATAATTTTATGCCATTAATGATTAATTATGATTAATAAAATATTGACTCAAAAGCTATCACAAACAATATGCAACTTCAACTTTTGACCACTTTTTGGTAGTAGGTAAGACTGTATCTTCTGGCAACAGCCATATTTTGTTGGTTTTGAAGCCATCAATCGTCGCTGGTTTATTACTGTTGACTAGTGACTTTACGTAGCTGTCAGAAAATCAATAATAATAATAATAATAATATAATTATAAAACAAAATAAATCAAATTTAAAATTATTGCATAAATCATTGTAAATAAATATAAATTCTTTTAGTACTATTTATAAAACAATTATCAATATTATTTATATTGTCCAAATTAATGTTAACATTAGAAGGGTAAAGTGAATATTGCATTTTAATAAAAGGCGACTTTAAAAATTATTTGTGCGGTAGAATGAAATTCTAAACAAATTAGTAGATTTTGTAGCTTGCGTGGGAACTTAAAACATTATTAGCTCTAACAAATTTGGGCTAATTATTTTATCATTTACTAATTTCACTATGAATTTAATTTTATGAATTGGGAGATGTCGGCAAATAAAAAAGATGTTAAAATTTGATTCTAAAAGACTTTAATTACAATTTAATGGGGCATAGATACCTGTTGATTTGCATAAGAAATATTTTTTTATGAAGTTTATCTAAAAATTTTAAATGAGATTATAATGCAAATACTCTGCAAATAGGCCACACATTAACTTTGGTCTAACTATACTAGCATATAATGATTTAATTGAATTAATATTTGTAAATCTATAATATTACGGATAACAAAGCCAACGGTGCGGAGAAGAGATTAAACATTTTATCTTATGCAAGGAATTAAGGTAAGCTGATAATCAAAAGTTATGCCCAGGTCTATAATTGTAGAAAAGGGCAAGAAAAACAGGTAAATTTTATCAATTATCCATAAACTGGATCAATGCAACTCCAATTGCTGTGCACGATCACTCTCCACAGCAGAACCAGCTTCTTTAATGCGCACTCAACAAAGCGACGTCTTTATGCTTATACATTTTATCACCTTGCAGTAAGCGAAGTGAGAAAACCATCAATTCGTCTTCAAATTAATTGCTCAGATGCATATTAAGGTAAAAATGAAGTGCGCTCAATAAATATAGCAATCTTACCTTCTTTGACGTAAATTTTGTTGTTCTCTCGTAAGTCAGAACTTATAAAATATAATTAATTGAAGTGAGTGACAATCCACTCTTATGAAATAAAACAATTTACTATGTTTTTTATCACAAATTTTCTCTCGAATACATTACTAGTTTCTGCTCCACTAGAGCCTTGTACGGATGCTACAAGTTATATGAGAAGTAAATAACAATTATATTTATACTGACAATTACAAGATGATAAAATAAGCTAATGACCTAAGGATTAAAAATTATAGCGGATATACAGCGGTTAAGGTATTACACTAATGACATTCAAGGTTTAAAATTGTTTACAATAGAATTGCAATAATAATAATAAATAAAAATATAATTTTTAAACATAAGCAAATGTTTTTAAATAAACTACTATGTTTTAATCACAATTTATTATTACATAAATTTTGATAAAAAACATAGCAGTTTATTTCAAATCCTGCATTATGAATTATCACTTAGTACCGGTCGAGTCTATCAATTTTCATAAACAAATTTAGCTGAGTGAATTTAGAAACAATTAAAATGCTTTCAAAATAGTCGAGTATATTAGCTCGTTAAGTAATGGGCGTGATCTTGTTTGTGTTTAAATATCCCAAAGGGTTCCAATAAATTTAACTTTAATCCTTTCTCGGCGTTATGAAGTATTTTTATGTCTTCAATTTTTGGAAAACTATGCTGGCGTTCGCGAACACTATTAAAAAAAATGTAAAAATACTTTTTACTTTAAAAAAGTATGTGACAATTGATAATTGTTTGATATCTGGAGTATTTATCAAAAAATTCTGAATTAGCAACTAAATTTTGCGTGACTTATGTAACATTCGGACATCAGACAAAACCTATAGTACATACTACTTAAAAAAAAATTGCTAATATAACTTTAAACGTTAAAAAGGGGTATTTTTTGAACTGCAATCAAAATCTGTCTCAACTTTGGAGTTTTAAATATATTTAAGAGTGTTTCTACAACCTTATAAAATATTTACGAATGTACAAAGTTCAAAATATCTGCATTGTGATGCAGTAAATAGTCAGTAATAATACCATAACTACCTTAGTACTTCTGGGGGGCTATTTTCGAAAAGTGTTATTTTAACGTAAGCGGTATCCCCGCGGTATCTAGTAACATAACGACATTTTACGTGTGATATTATAAACTTTTAAAAATACTGTTTATGAAAAAATAACACTTTTCTTCAAAACTAACCCCCCCCCCCCACGGCTAGTTTACGGTAATACATTCCAAGTTAATTTGTTAGTGTTTGAGGTGAGAATTATACTCTTAGATGTTTTAATTAATGTTATATCAGACCAGTGCGTACAGTGTAAGCTGATATATGTAGGGTTTAGACAATTTGTGTAATGTAATAGTGTTATGTATTATATAGGTTGTATGTATGATTGATGTATTTTATGTGTTATGCTGGCCATATACGTAACTTCAATTATAAATGTGCACTTTCAGTTCCATTGAATCAAACAGTAATGATTGGGCTTATGCAACATTATAATATATCATTAAAAATATTACTTTTATAAATGATGTTTTGATTATTGTTGATTTAATATGAGTTACTGAAACAAGAAAAACAACATTTTAAATCTATAAAATTGATGATAAAAAATCACAATAATTCAAAAATTTAATTAACAAATTATTGTACAGACTGGCACAATCGGTTGCGCCATTATAATAATTAAAGCTGGGATTGCATTCATTTGCATATCAATAACAACTGATAAAAAGTAATTTTAATTTTGCATATTTTTGAGTTATTTGTACATATTTTGATAAAAATTGCATAGCGGTACATATTTCAATATATATTTCTTTAGTTGTACGGGTTCAAATTACAAAATTTTTAAATTTTTATTAATAAGAAAAGTCAGAGTGGTTGAAAGAAACAACAAGGAATCTTTTTAAATAAATCCTTAATTTTATGCAAAATTAAACACACTTTATCTATTGATATAGAAAAAAAAAACATTTTCTAGCAGATTCTGAAGAACTGCAGACTATAATTTTTAATTGATTGTTAAAAAAAACATCTCATTGTTGATATATTTTTATATTATGTGCATATTTTTCATAAATTTTACATATTTAGTGCATATTTTAGAATTTTGTGCATATTTTGACATTACTTTGTGACATATTGTGATATATATATATATATATATATATATATATATATATATATTTATGCTTTAATAATACTTTAGTAGGTGTGTCATTACGTTTGTATCAAATTTTGTAAAGTGATCAACTATTTGTTCTACCAAGTTGGTTAACCAGCGTTTAAAAGTATACTTGAACGTGTGGTTCGAACCAGCTCCGTTTATTACCGTCGTTTATTTTTTTATAATATAATAATATGCATAAGACCAAATACTGTTGTTTAATTTTCCGACAAATTGAAATTGCATAGTTCTAATCGAGCGTGTATAGTCTGACGTCAATTATATAAATTAGAAAAGGGTAAAATATATAAATGTAAAAATATTTTTTCACATATATCCGTGCTTTTTTATGTGAACTATAAATAAATTACCATAATTTTTATTTTGACAAAAATATTTGATTAGATCTGATTATTTAATATTTAAATATCATTTTTTAGGAAAACAGTTGGTTAGCCTGCAACTGCCGTTTAAGTTTTTGATTTTTGTGACATGAACTGTGCTTCTCATTGCTTCAAATCTTGCCTTAGCGCCCCTGTTCTTTAGTAACAAATAGCACATTTATCTGCACGTACGCGTAAGTACAGAAACCTGTGCTCAAAAATTGTGGTTGCGCCAAAGCACTAGAGCTTCCTTTTACTGATCTAGAATTTGACTAAGTTGCTGATGTGTTGTTTCACGTTCATTGACTATGACATTTATTAATATTTTAGTTTTATGTTAACATTTGTTGTACTTCTACTGCAAGTTTCTGCAGTACCAACGAGCCCATCAGCTGTTAAGACTGCCACGTAATTGTTGTTGCTGTTTTATTAAATCCGACATGGGTCGTAGTCTTATAAAATCTTGGCCCAGTACGATCTTTTAACGTTTAAACCAATCGTTAAGATTTTGGATTTAACAGATGGTGTCAATTTTTGAACTTTTCTTTATTTTGTTTGATACAATTTATATGAGGTATTAGATTGCATAGCAAGAGTTTTGACAACTGCAACAAAGACACTAGCATTCAAAATTGCTTATTATCTTTTTTGAGCTTTAAAATACAATATTGTCTTTACTACTTGGATCTTAGTTGCTTTTAGTAATGTTTAATTTTTGAAAAGTCAGTTTTTAAGAGTTGTACTTTTCAAGATTGTGAAATTTTTTTGTTTGTCGAAACTGGTGGCATTAAAAATAACTTGTCAGATTTGCGTTAAATAGACGGACTAGGATTAAATGGTAAACAAGATTGTTTTTACTTGCAGATTGTTAGAAAAAAGTGTCTGGATTATAGACGTAGTATTGATAACTTGTCATTTTTGTTTCAGGGTAGTCGCAAAGTCAATTTCTCCTCCGCAGAAAGTTTTATCGTATTCTTGCCTCTATAGATATATTTTAATTTTTGTGCGGCTTAACTTTAATTCTAATTGTACCAAGTAATGCAGTATCAAGCATTTTTTCTCTATAAAAAATCTACAACTTTAATAAATATGGTCATATCTCTCAACTTTTTACATAAATTTACCTTATGAACTATATCTGAAATCGATCTGTGAATTAAAAAGGATTAATAAACCTTTTTAACGCTTTGGCCACCTTCTAAACATTTGATAACACCTATAGACTTAATTCTATTACCAGCTTTTTTGTTAACAAACCACAATAACTTTTCCTGTTAATTATTTAGTAAATCCGACATCGGTTGCAGTCTTATAAAACCTTGACCCAGTATGACCTTTTAACGTTTTAGCCTTATCGGGCTGCAACTCTAAAATTGAAAGGCATATATACAATTGTCACTCTTTGAGGTTTAGGATTGGACGGATGGTGTCAATCTTTAAAACACTTTTGGATCTCGCTTTGTATTTGTTTGATACCATTTATATATAGTATTAGATTGCATAGCGGGAGTTTTGGCAACTGCAGCAAAGAAACTAGCAAATTGCAAGCATTTTTTTCTTTATCCAACATCTACAACTTTAATAAATATAGTCATATCTCTCAACTTTTTACAAAAATTTACCTACATATGATCAACATTTAAAATCGATCTGTAAATTAATAAGAGCAAGACCTTTTTAACGCTTTGGCCATCTTCTAAACATTTGATAGTACCTATAGACTTACTTCTATTACCAGCTCTTCTATTAACAAACTGGCGGGATTACTTTATCAGAGGTAAATTAATAGCATCCATAGAACTTCTTAATTTTAATCTCTAATCTTACCATTAAACATTAATCTTCAAATGGGGCGCTATATCTCAAACTAGAAGTCAAGTGTAAACCTTTAATCTATAACAGAATTAGCTCTTCCTCGTTCAATATTAAAACAAAATTTGTCGATGTGTTAGGTTAGGTTAGGTTAGATTAAGTAAACATCTTATTTTGCTGGAAGCGTTATTTTTAAATAAAAACTCAACTATTCGAATTATTGTTTAGTGCAGCTCTGGTTAACGCACAGAGAGAAGAGGTGTTTTTATTGAAGTTTTCTTCACGCCTATTAAGTCTTCTACGACCAGCATTGGGACTGGTGGAAGAATTCTGTTTTTCCCTTTAATAGGAGAGACTATAGGAGGGATTATATCGAGGTTTTTTCCTCGCCGTAAATAACCAATTTAATAATTATTTTAACCAAAGTTTGTATTGTTTTTTTAGTTCCCGTATGATAAAATTGTTAATTTAAGACAGTTACTTAAAATAGTAATATAATTTTGTGTTTTATAGCTTATTGGATAATAGTTTTACATATTTAATTTATTTTAATTAATATGAACTATTATAACTTGAGATACACAATTATAAATTATGTATATTTTATTTCAGATGCAAATATTTTTTTATATTTAGTTTTCTTTTTTTAACAAGCCGTTTGTAAAATAAAGCGTTACCATTTATTTTAATAAAGGACAATTCTAAATGGGTCTCTAAACAAGCTGTCATTTGATAGCTTATGTAACAGTGCCATCATGTTATCGATCAACATAATTATGTGATATCTAACACAACTTGATCTACTCATAATTAATACTGCTAGTACACATAAACATATATGAAAAAGATAACAATAAAAATATTCCGAAATAAATAATTATATTTTATAAAAAAATTCTAATCAAATAACAATTTCCATAAAATTATTTTACGTTTGCAGAAACGTGACAGAATCGAGCCTCAAGAAACTGCACAATTAATTCTTACTCGATTATAAAAACTTTTATAAATGCGAATATTGTTTGCTTTATTTTAATGTTAATTAAAAATCTAATAAAGTTTTAAAATTTTTAAAGCAATTTTCTTGAAGTGTAGTAGTTAACTTGAATACACATAAAATGCATTTTAAACTGTGCGTTATCATTGAAAATTAATTTAAAATTTATGTAGTAGTTAAAATAAATTTAATATTGATTTCCGTGAAATTTAAAGCAATTATTTGGAATTGATGGGATTTAAGATATTCTAGGCGTTAGAAACTATTAGAAAACTTAATAGCAAGAATAATTGGGAATGAATTGAACCCTTTTATCCCAAACTGCTATCAATTGACAGCGTATTTTCAAGCACATGATTACTACAGAATAAAGGATAATGCAACATGTAAGAACACAAAATTGGATCTATTTCAGTTTTTATTGACATTATATTCGTTACAGTGACAGTGATATTTTTCAAATCTATTTCGATGTTAAAACAATTTTATTGTAGAATAAAATAAATAAATAATTAATTTAACATTAATAATATTTAGACTTTTACGCAAAATTGTAAATACACCAAATTAATAACATATTAGTAGACTATTAGTCATTGAAGTTCATTACATATTGATTAATTACTAAACAAATCAAATCTTGTAATAATATATTTAAATAAATTATTTTACATTTCATTTGATATGTTTGTTGTGGTACTGTAGTATTTTAATTAAACTGGAAATTTTCATCTAATTTGTCAAGTGGTGTTTAATTAGAAATGTGATCTTTGAAATATAAAACACTTCTTTGCACATTACATACTACTACGCCGACATTTAGTAAAATTGGGCTTTAAAATATTTATTTAAACAAATATACAGATTTAAAATAATAAAAATTAAGGTTAACAATGCATAATTATATTAATTGGAACTATTGGATTAACTGGAAACACTTCTAAAATTTAATTATTAATACTAATTACCGTCCCTTAATTTATTTCAAGATTATTCATTGCTGGCTAGAATTATGTATAAGTATCTAGTAATCTTATTATATTTGTTTGTCAATTGATAATATTTATTGTATGTTGTTTAATCAAATTGAAACAATATATCATTTTATGTTTTACAGCTTAGCATGTTTATTTTGGGATTGCACAATTTAGTATTATATTAATTTTGAGTTTAACGCATTATTTATTTTTATGCTGAAAATTAAACATAATTAATTTTACAGTTTGTAATTACATGTATGTTTGTCTATGCGGGGTCTTAAATAGGTATAAATAATTTTACTAAGGTTGCTTGTTGTTGCCACTACAAAGCAATTTACCTATTACATCTTAAATAATAAAAGATTCTAGATGTTAGTTTTTTTTAATTTATGACTATTGCTTTAATTAATATAATAAACTCTAAATTCACAATACACGTAATTATATAATGAATAATAAAAAGTAGACAACTAAAATAATATAATGCTTGTAGCATTACAATATCGCCCTATAAGAAATTTATACATTTGCTGAATATTATAGTTTTAACAAATAACATTGGCAGTCGCAAAAATAATTTGTTGTTCCTCGCTTTTACTACTTAACGGTAAACCAGTTTTAAAAACTAAAACAAAAAATTGTCAATGCATCAACCACTAAAATTGTTATTTAGCTATTTTGTAACTACTCTGCCATTGAGATCAGGTTCTCCGTTTTGTTGTAAGAACATCTGTTCTCAAATGTTTATTGAGATATCTTCAAGTATATTATTCAGTTGGTGTTTAATAATGTCACGATAACTATTTGCATTAATGTGATTACTAATTGCTTTGGCTTCAATGAAAAACCATTGTTTCTTATCCTTTCAAAAAGCTACCGACATAAAGTTACGCATTGCTTGGCACTTGGCACTTGGCACAAGGATAAAGAGCTTGATTATTCGTATAATGATAACAGTGTAATGTATACGCAAAGTTGAACAACAATTTGACAAGCATAGTACAAGTTAGAGTGGTTTATAGAAGGCGTTTTTGCGTAACGATAAAAGCGGATACAAAAGAGATTCCGAGAATGCCCAGAGAACACGCTAAGTAAGTTGTAGGGTACAAGTAGTTGGAGTATTTAAAACTAATTAATTAGAGCTTACTGTAATTACATTACATTTTTATTTGTAGTGCACCAGCTCTTAAACCATACGAAAAACCAACCTCTCCCAGTCTTCGAAAGGTTCAAATAAAGATTTAGAGATTTAGGATTCTCTGTCGGAGACTCTGCAATCGTATTTCCTATCCGCTATTGAAACAAAATCCATACACAAAAACGATACCTGCTATGTCTCTTAAAGTAAAATCACCTATTTTGAAATAAAACTTTTCGTTAATAAAAGAAAAACTTTCAAACAATAAAATTGTTGGCTGTTTATAATAGCAGCAGTTTTTCAAAATCAAACTAATGGTACAGTAGAATATATTAGGTTAGGTGAGGTCAGGTTAGGTTAGATTGAGTTTGTGTAGGAATGTGTAACCGGCTGTAAAAAAATATTTTTCAAATATTTTAGCATTACGTCATAGTCATAGTTTAGGTTATGTTAGGTTAAGCTTATGTAGGAATGTGTAACTGTCTTTAAAAAATATTTTTTAAATGTTTAACTGTTTATAATAGCGGCAGTTTTTCAAAATGAAACTACTTGTACAGTAGAATATATTAGGTTAGGTTAGGTCAGGTTAGGTTAGATTAAGTTTGTGTAGGAATGTGTAACTGACTGTAAAAATATTTTTGAAATGTTTTAGCACCACGTTAAAGTGCATAATAGTATTTTACAATAGAAGTTTGTTTGGGCAGGATTTACGGCCAAGCCAAAAAGTTTATGAAATAAGCTCGTAGAGGCATTCGAATAACACTGGCGAAGTAGTAAAACAATAACGGACGTATGCTGTACATTAGTTTCTGTATTATCAAAATTTGTTTATTAATTTATGATTATCTTTCTAAAATATATATATATTTTATTTGTCAACGTCATCAAAATTTGAATGATTAAGAATGTGCATAACGTTTTTTTTTATTATCAAACGTTGTTTGTTTATGTTTTACATCATTGCCCCTAAGTAAGCCCATGGCTTGTCATAGTGGGGTTTGGATGGGACCAACAGCTTATCAGGTGTCTTCCGAACTACCACTATACAGAGATATTAGAACAACTAATATAATAGATCATAAACAAGAATACAAATATTTGAATTACCATAACAACTTAACGATTATTACTTACGGACTGCAGCCGTTAAGAGGTCGTTTATTTAGCAACAAATAGTTCTCAAACCAACCTTTATAGAGTAGATATTACCAAAAAAAATGTAAATTTTGATTTTCGAGTAAAAATTTGGTAAATGAGGATCTGAAAATGAAACTTGGTAAAGACCAAGTATATAATTTTACCCATTTTAATCCGCCAGTACCGATTGCTCTGAAACATTGCATCAAACCAAAAAGTGTTCCGAATAAAAAGTTAATGGTTTTAATGGGGACATATGATGCTGTCAACCTTGCCCTCCTCAAATTCCCAGGGGGTGAGAACGGAGGGCAACTTTGAAATCTTAAATAGAAACCCCTATATTTGATTGCAAATTCGGATAGAATGTTAAAAAATAAGTGAATTTTATTCGGAGACTTTTTTTAATTTTTGATAGATAGCGCTGCAAACGACAAAATTTGTTTGGTTTTCATTCTTTTTTGCACACTTTATGAATATTTAAAACATCAAGTAATATTTAATTTTATTAATGTTTTGTATTTTCCAAGACTTACTCATACTTCTCAGCATGTGATATAAAATGTATTTGTCATCGGACTTTTGTTTAGCAATCAACGCAAAATGTTGTTTGTTTCAAAAGTCTATTCACTATTCCTTGTATACTTGTTTTACATACTGAAATAATCCACTAGATTTTTTTTTCATTTATTGCAATATTAATTGCAATTTTTTTTTGTAAAGATTCCGATTCTTTAAGTACATAATAAACTGCACTGTTACTTGTAATCACTTGATGCATAGAAACAATCAAAAAAGTTTTGTACTTTATTTTAATACTACAGTATTTTTTTAGTTTTTCTAAAAACATCTTTGTTAGAGCGTTGTTAAAGCGTTTAACATGTAAATTCTGATAACAATATTTGTGGATACATAATATTGACATCATGTATCAAAACTAAGCACTGATAAACCTGAACTTAACAAAATTTAAATCTGGTATAATTCCTTCTTTTTCCAAAATATTCTTCACCAAGTTTTAATACTAAGAATTAATATACTAATATATTAGAGAATCTCAGATCCTCATACACTTATTCCGCAAATGTTTCAATGCGGTGAACTATGTCTAAATTTACAATAATAGAAATGCTTATTTGTAATTATGGACACAATTAAATAGCTTTTATCCAGCAACTATTTAAAATGAAAAATTATAATATTATAAAAATTACTATTACTAAGATATATAAGAACATATTAGACTACGTTAAATAATGTAATTTGCACAAAATTAAGAAACAAAGGAGTTATCGACTATATATATTTGATTGAAATTTTAAGTTTTCATGTGTG
>JARJEC010026339.1:0-12587 GCA_030264575.1 Tachinus sp. AB-2021
CATCAATTTCAGACATCCTAATGGTGACATTTTGCTTATTTCCATATGCCGGACGAAAGGCATTTACATCAAAGTCCTCTGGTTTGATCAGTGCTTTTTTGGAGATTGCCTCACTTATTTCCTTTTCCGTTGTAATTTAGTCCAAGTCTTTCACATGTATAGTCATTTTGTTTTTTAGAATTGATATCGTCGCCTCCGGATTTTTTCCATTTATTTCCTTTCTCAGAACCTCTGCCTTATCAGATCCGTTTTGGACTGACACGAGTACTCCTCCATTCTTCGTTTTAATCACGTCTTTGAGATCCAATCCAATTTTGCTAGGGTTTATTTTTTCTTTAACCATCTTTAATAACTCTGCGTAGGTACGGTTCTTCATTTCTATGATAAGAGCTTCGTGTCTCGGCTTCCTTTGTGCTTTGAGAACCAGTATCAAAGGTTAAAGAATTAGTTCTTTTCTTCCTATTGAGCGGTTTAGTAGTAATTACTGGTTTTGACCTATTACTGGTCTTGTTTGTTTTGTACCTTGTAATATGTATCGCTGTGTCGGCAAATAAATACTCAATAATTCTTTCTAGCATAATTTCTGCTATTCCTTCCAGCTCGGGTACTACCAGTTTAGATTTTCTGTGCTTGAGAGTATGGTCTTCAATAGTTTTAAAGGATGCAAATACTGTCATGTCGTCAGCTTCTTCTTGCACACCTCCGTTAGTAAGTATCGGGTAGTAAATGCACCTAGACACATACGACATGCTTCCCTCGTTGTCTGGAAAGCCTAGTGAGTGAGTTATTATAGCAACTTCTCCTTTTATTTTATTCTGCCTTCAAAGTCCATCCCTGCCGCCAAATATAGTAGTTGCTGAATCAACCATCCTATTACTTGAGTCAAAATTCCTATTACATGGAAGAATGATGTCTACTCCCGTGGGTGCCTCATGTATCTGTCCTATTTTTATTTCCGTCTTGGGGAATACTTCTTCCTTCCAGTCCTCCTCAGTTACTNACCACTCCTTCCCCTCTTGATATATTTACTGCCTCTTCCAGCCATTCTGATAGTTCGTCGCTCTGCAATTTGCTGGCAAACAGAGCTATCTTGCTGGCAGTATTCTTTATTTCATTTTTGGGTTTATACATATCCCCAATAATTTTTTGGAGACGCATTGCCTCAAGGAACAACTTTCTGATCGTGTCTTTATAGTTTACTCCTGCCGTATTTGATTCGTCATTTTCTGAATCTGGTGTTTGATTTGTTCTCCTTCGTTTGGCTTTACGAGATACTTTTTCTTCCAACCCAGGATAAGACAGGGTTCTCCCCCTTGGTGGGTGGTTTTTTGGATCGACTCCCTTCTTGTAAATGGATCCACTGTTTTCTCAGCCTGCAAAGCCACCGAGGGAGTTGCAGATTCTGTCGATTCGTGACCTGCCCCTTCCACCGGTTTTCCGTCTGTACGTTTTGCCGGGTCATCTTCGTTCTTGTGGTTGCTGGATGACAATCGGGGTGAGCCCACTTGCAAACTCTTATCCCCGATACCTGTAACGTATTCTTAATCGTCTGTTTCATCATGCAGTCCATATTTCCAATCATTCCATTTTATACCTTCTGGCAGGTTTGTGTTTGTCAACGTTATTCCAATCCGGGGGAAAAGGGAGGGGTGGAAAGATGAATAAATGAATAATGGTTGGGAATACTTTTTATTTAAAAGGTTTTGCCCCTTTGTGCAATCCTGTTGGTCCGCGGGAGTTATTTTATTTCACTCCTGCCACCCCATTTCTGGGAACTGCTCCCCCTATCCGCCACCTGGGGTCGCGCTTGGTAGAGAATACAGGTGTCCCCTAGCAGGACTTACCTACTTACCTACATACCTACTTACCTACTTATCTACTTACCTACTTACCTACTTACCTACTTACCTACTTACCTAATTACCTACTTATTTTCTTACCTACTTACCTACTTAAGTACTTACCTACTTACTTACATGTCTACTTACCTACTTCGCTTTCTGCCTTTCTGCCATTCTGCCTTTTTGCCTACCTGCCTACCTGCCCATCTGCCCACTTGCCTACTTGCCCACCTACCCAACTGCAAGCTAGCTTGCCTGCCTGCCTGCCTGCCTGCCTGACTTCCTGCCTGCCGCAGTTTTTTAAAAATTTCAAAAAATGAAATGCAACCGATATAATTTAAAAATATTGTTTGTTGTGCCTAATCTGATCAATCTAAAAAATTTGAATAAAAAAAATACATATTTGAAATAATATAGTCAATAAGTAAAAAATAATTTATTTTGAAAAACAGTACGGGTCACTTTATTTGTCTATAAAAGTATAAGTATATACCAGCAAAGTCAATATGATTACTTTGAAAAAATTGTAATGCACCTGGTATATTTAAAAAATAAATAATTTAAAAAAATTTAATACCGGTCAGTTTTGATGAATATAAAAGGGTTGAATATTAACAAGTTTGTTATAATAATAATAATAATTTGATTACCAAAAGTTTCGAAAAAGTTTGATCAAAGTATTTGTTTGTATACTCCAATTTATTATACATTATTTTATAGCAAATTTGATTGTATTAATCTGGTACACAGTGGACTGCATTTGCAAATACTATTATCATATATTATTATAATTTATTTTCAAAAATAAAATTTAAACATAATAAAAATAAAGTTAACTATAAGAATATTCTTGCAGTAACACAACTGAAAGATGAGTTAGATATATTAAATGTTGTATGTGAATATGATAACTAACTAACAACTTTTGACGCAAAAGAAAAGAATACAGTAATTTCATTCAAAGTCTTAAAACACAAACATTCTCTTAGAAAATCAATAACAGCAACAATAAATCCACAACAATTTGTAAGATCATTCATGATCATGTCTCAAGCAAATCTGTGTCGAATAATTTTGAAAGTGTTGGCAAAGATATTAAAGAAATAGCTAAAGACTCTAATAATTAGTTCTACAAAATTTAATAAATATCAAATTAAATTCAAAATATTCCATGTGGTTTGAGCTCAATATCGCAAAACAACAACACCTTCTTTTTAAGTCCCATCCCAGAAACCGAATTGTTATAAACTGTTACCGATCTCAATAACAATTACATCAATTTTGTATTTTTTAAATAAAAACCCAGTATATTTTTGCAATTTTGGATTTATTAATAGATTTTACTTATAAATACAAATTTTCAAAAGTTTTGGTAACATACTTCATTTAAAAAAAATTAAACGAGCTTTTTAACTTTTTTTTATAGTAACAACATCTAAATACTATGGGATTATTGGGAAATTATAATTTAGAAACATTATTCAAAATTGAGTGATTTGTGAGGTTTTATAAATGACATAATTAATAGTTAGGTTGTAATTTATTCTTTTCAAATGCAACCCCCACGATACCATGTATTACGTAAAAGTTTTTTTTTTATTATGAAACGACAACAAAATACTAGTTTTGAACAAGTATTAAAATAATAATTATTAAAATAATTTTTTTTGTGAAGAAAATGAGGTTGTTACCAATACCGCTGAAAATTGGTATTTATCTGAAAATGGACTAACAAATTAAAATTTGAAATAATATACCGAGTGTTTTATTTAAAATTACAAAATGGATGTTAACTCCAGTTAAACCAAAATTAATATTTTTAAAATTTTTAGCGATTAAGTATGGTCATATGACGTATTTTAACACAAAAAATTTATTAGAAAATATTTGTAAGTAAAAAACATATGGAGCTGTACCTGTCAGTTGTTACCCGGTATATAAAAATAGAGACAGAAGAGTATATGAAAATTACCGTCCAATAAACATTCTCATAAACTTTTTAAAAATCTAATAAAATTTTATTTTTTTTACAACTGCAATAATCTATTACTCACTAGCCAATACGATTTTGTAAAAAAAATGGATCTATTAATACAGCAATTTTTCAATTTCTAATTCAAAACGGTAAAGATATATATATATATATATATATATATATATATATATATATATATATATTTGAAAATTTTATTAGACCTGTCGAAAGCATTTGACCTAGCGTTAATATGGCACCCAAATAAGAATATTAGCGTTTATTTGAAGCAACATAAAACACCTAGGTATTTGCACATGTGCTATGAGTGAATATGTTTTTAACGTTTTAGAAATAAGTTCTTTTTGTTTTGGTCAATTAAGATCTAGTCAAATAGATGAAGAAATTGATACATTAGCGTGTTTTTTCAATTTATTTTCTGTTTTACGTATATAAAATGTCATAGTAACGATACTTTTACAACCACAATTTTTTTGTTATATATGATCTAAAAGTAAATAGTTTGTGTTATTTATCATTTCTGAAATTTTCTTCGGGAATTAGTCTTCGATATATCCCTCTTGTATGCCAAACTTGAACATTTTTACTCGTACACTTTGTGCAAAAATATTTGCGTATTTGGGATGCACTCGTAAATAACTACTGAATATTTTGATTTTTTTTAAATACTGTGATCTGTTTGTAAATTTGTGTTTTTGACCTTTTCACATTTACATTATGTTGTACTTATCTATGTAAAATAATGATACTAATACCTACGCTTTTGGCGGCATGTATGTAATATCACATCGCCTCAATATATTTTTATAGTTTTTATTGATCCGACTGGATTCGATCTAAGATGCGGTTCCGGTCCAGTCCAGACTAATGTGTGGATCTGGCGGAATCACATAATACTTACATAATTTTTAGTAGAACTATTTTTATATATTTTTTATATATTTTTATAAATATCTTTTATTGAAATTTTTAATAAAATCCAAAAGAAATAGAGTGTGATACTACATTAAAAATATATTTCTTTGTGTTACTTGATAATAATTGGTTAGGTTAGGTTATTGTTTATAAGTTGACATTAATTCATATTATAATACAATAAACATATTTGATCATAAATCAGTTTACTATTACGCAATGCCTTTACGACTAAACAATAAAATACATTTCCAAGAATAATACACATCGATTAAATAAAGACCAACTATGCAATTATCGACAAACATAAAACAGTTTTAATGGTTTATATAGTTTTATCTGATTTAATTATCGGTTAAGTAGCAACGCGGTATGATCAAAACAATTCTTTTTTCACATAAAATGTTGTTACCAGCTGCAGATCATTTAAATTCAACACTGATTGCAATTACTATCAATTATTATGTTTGTGTTTGATTTTAGTGCTATAGAGTATAATAAACCATTCATTAACAGTTTCTCAGAATTAATTCACTACAAACACATATGTATATATTAATAAATTCTTAATAAAAGCTTTGAATGAAATGTTATCGTCGATTGCGCGGCAAACCTCTTTTGTCAGTGGTTTCAACCTTTTGCCTCATTATCCCACCAAATGTTTTGTAAAAACTACCCACCAATCTAAAACATGCATAATATATACTACATACTTAGAAGTAACCCAAAGTTAGTTTAAATAATTCACGCAAAATATCTTTATAATCAATAAATTAATAAAATACCTGAATAAAATTTGTACTTATTAATTTATTAGTATATTTAATTTCAATATGATATTTTAAATAAATAAATCAGTTTATTAGTATTAATTTAAATAGTCATTGATGAAGTTGTTTCGCATAATATTAATAATTTAAAGGCGCGCGCAATTTGATATAAAATTAAAATTGAGAAAATCGATAACCGTCTTATGGATAAAATTACGAAAAGGTTTCGCTGGACGTAATTTATTATAAAATTGATAGCGAATTGATTGCATGATTGCACCATTATTATATCATTAATTTAAATTATTATATTTCAGAGTGATCTTGATGTTACTTGATGTTAATTCGGAGAGAACGTGCGAATATTCTTAATAGTAATTTATCCCTCGCACAAAAACCGCAAAGTTTTGCTCTCGTCGGTCCGTTTCGTGTGCAGCACGTTTCCCTAAGAGGGGCATTTGCTGCTTTAATAAAAACGATAGCCGCACGTTCTGCAAAACTTCGCCCATGGTATACTCATATACCACATATGGTGTTCTTCATATAAGTTCACGACCAGGCGGAGCATCCAGTTCTCGTGGCCAATCAGAACAAGTAGTTATCCTGCTGGTATCCTGCTGGTCGGACTCTACTAAACATATTTTTTATGCGTCTGTTAATCACCTGGCTGACCGCTACAGCCTAGCGATGGCCCTCAGAATGACCGAACACCGTCGCTGCGGTTTATCACACATGGACGAGATATTAGTGTTCGAATATGAAAATAACCCCGCTTCGGTTGTTCAAACCGAGTAAAAAACCATCGACATATTATGGGTTTTAATGCGCTCAACGTATGTAAGACTCTAAGAATTATTTAGATTTTATGTAAAATATATATAATTATATTATTAATTATAACTTATAAAATGTTGTAACTGCTAATTTAATGGTAAAAACATAAATCTTTACGTAATTACTTACTAGTTACTAATTTTATATTAAAAATTAAGAAATTTATTTATTAAAATGTCGATCAAGTTAATTCAATAATTAATATGTTTTTATAAATAGTCCATCAATTTTAATATTTTTCATTTATAGCGTAGACTATATTTTACCATCAATTTCAAATTTTTTAATGCTTTGATAATTTTTATGATTCAATAATGAATTTTAATTTAAAATTTACATAATAAATTTTCTAAAATTTATTTTTTTTTATAAAATAAAGTTAAAAAATACCCTACTAAAATTTCAACTTATTATTGCATTGTTAATACTTTGAACTATTAAGTCATTATCAAACTAAAATACATAATATTATTTTTTTAGCTTGATAATGAGTTAATGGTCAAAATTAGTGGAAATACAAATCAAATTTGGAGTTAAGAATTTTTTTTATTCATTTATTGTATTACATTCAAAATCCCGGTTAGTGTCATTATAGTTTTTTTTTATATTTTATTTATTTTTTGTAAGTTTTATATTTTTCAGTTTCTTTTTCTACAAAATTCAATTAAATATAGTTTTGTATGTAATAATACAAAATGTTGTACGTAAGTACGTAAGTTGCATACATTTATTGTTTAATTTAATAATAAAAAATAATTATAGTTTACTAATTCTAATTTTGAAGCTTAAAATTTTTGACATAAAACAAAAATCAAGTTTTTTTAACGCAGTTGAGGTGGAGACGGAAATGATTTCTTCTTTAATTAAATTAACCATTAGTAGTCTTAAAATTTTATAATCGCACCTCAAATGTCGCATTTATAAGTTAGCCAGAAATTTCAACAAACATCACTATTAAATAAGTGAGGTTAGTAATGATAGAGCACCATATTTTGTGTTGCCAGTAATTTCAACTTAAAAAAATATTATATTTTGATGGTATTTTTAATTGTGATATGATATACATATTTAAATAATAAATCCACAATATATTATTTATTAAATGAAGTAATTGAAATTATTATCACATACTAAAACTAATACAATATAAAAAGTGGCACCCCTTCTCCAAAACTGTTATAGAATGAATATTCGTAATATTAGTAAAAATAAAAACTTTTGAGAAACGCACAATAAAAATGTTTTTTCACAACCCGTTAGAAATGTAGGCTGTGCGCACTTCAATTGAGGTGAGAAAGTTCACTTTTCTCACCTACGGGAGAATGTAAATCATGAGATTTTTATGACATTTGAGAAGATGCGTTTACAGTCTCAAATATCAAAATCAAAGCCGCCTAATTTGTCTATTCAAACTTTGCTAAGAAAATGCTCTTGCAAACCTGAGCAATTATAAACCTCGCATACGGTACGGTTTATAAACTTTTCCAGCAGTCTTCAAGAGAGCACTTTCTTTCATCGGTTTGAAATATACTAGCTTCCACAACCGACTAGAAATATAGGTTGTGAGCACCTTAATTGAGATGAGATTATTCACTTTTCTTACCTAGGGGAGAGTGTAAATCAAGCAATTTTTATGACATTTGAGAAGCTGCGTTTGAAGTTTCTCAGGTGTCAAAATCAAAGCCGCCTAATTTGTCTGTCAGAAATATAAATCTTTTTTCCTTGTTACAACAAAATTCTGCCGGTCGAGAAAAAAATAGTATACCAACTTTGCTCAGAAAGTGCCCTTGCAGACCTTGGGCAAGTATAAACTTTACCTACGGATCGGTTTATTTATTACTCCATTTTACGTATAAATGACTATTTTTTAAGTTTTGGTAACATAACCTCGTTTTTTAGACATTTTTTTATATCAGCAAAAATATATAACTTTCTTAGTATTTGTTTAAAACAAATATTTTTTGTGTTGTTTGATAGCAAAAAAATCTATACAATCTTTTACGTGATGCCATGGTACCAAGGTGGTTGCATTTGAAAAAAGTAAGTTACAACCAAAATACTAATTATTTTTTTTATAAAAGTGCACAAATCACTTAATTTGGAATAATGTTGCAAAGTAATAATTTTCCGAATAATCCCATTGCATTTTGGTGTTATTGTTATAATTTTTATTTTTATTTTGTTTTCAAAATAAGGTTATGTTACAATTTCTGAACATTTCGATTTATACGTAAAAACGACTAAGAAATCTAAAATAGCATAAATATGCTATTTAGAGGTAAAGTAGGATTTTGTGATGCATTTTAAACTATAGAAATTTTATTTAAAAATATGAATAACTAAAAAAGATATTGGAGCGTACCAGTTGTCACTCGGTATACAGAATTTTTAGCAATCACAAAATTATTTCATATATTTGCTTGAAATAATTTTGACACAATATTATTTTAAAAATATAAAAGCAGCAATCATTTTTATAATGATTTATTTAAAAATATAACTCAATTAAAGAAAAGCCAAATTGATTTTAAGTAATAATTAATTTAAATATGTAGTTTTTATTGTTTGGAGTCATCGTTGTTGAATTTTCCCGTTAATTCAATTATAAAAATTATTAATGAAACAATCAATTTTTCAAATTTTATAACTAATTCACCCTACATATAAGCAATTAACTATAATTACAAAACCATTACACATTTTTTAAATTGTAAACTCGTTACAGAGATATTAATAATATTTCATTAGACTCGCACTCTAATGAATACTTTACATCACGATCACATTCACCAGTTACTTTTTTATGCATGTAAACAATTATTTATACTACAAATGATATCGTTTCAACGCCTGGAAATCATTGTAATTACAAAAAAGCAACTAGCAATTACTTTAACTCTACTCGCAGTAAAGTAGCGGAAACAATTCTTCTGATGTTATTGAAACTGATTATTACAGACACTTGGTGCAGCAAATTGTTGCATCGTTTTGCAAATAAAGAAATTAAAGCTATTGTGTAGTAAATGTGAAATTGGTTTCACCGTTGCATATGGTAAACATGTAATTGACCATTGATCTTGTGTAAGTCCACCAAATGAATTCAGAAATATGTAGCAGAAATAATTAATACAGATAGATTATAATAACTTATGTTTGTTTATACACAATTTAATATTTCTTATACAAAAAATGAGTATCACATAGACAATTAAAACCTATTTTGTAAAAGCATATATTTTTATTAGATAATTAAATTATGCAGCATAATCTAAAATGTAATAATTTAGATGTTAATCATTATTTATATGACATTCTATAATTGTTAAAATATTTATAATAAAAAAAAAGATTAAGTATATTAAATGTTACTAATATCTGCTATTAATTTATAGATCAACATTTTTTATAGAAATATAAATCGCTTTTATTTTGCTCAAATTATATTAATTAACTGAAGTAACATTCAGACAAAGTTGATAAATTAAAAAGAGGATTATTTATTCAGCATAACGTTTCGTGTTCGCATGTCATACATGATTTCTGTTTTGCAGAATATATTGTATGCTTTGGAGATGGGTGGTATTCATTCACATAAAAATGTTGAGGTTGTATTTTTATCATACCTAATGTCTCGTTTATTATTTATCATGTTAATTTAACGAAAACGGAGAGCTGTAATTAGCGATCCATCACGCGGCGGGCGTTAAACATGACGGGCTCTGAAACATTTTCTTGAAAACGTTGTTTCGAACTGAAAGACTCGTTACCGATCGTGGCATGTTCCTTTTCCACATTTAAATGCTAACGCGTTAGCATATTATATGTACGGTAGAGAGAACGGTATAAGCGGAGTTGAGTGTTATAAATATGTTTAGATGTTGTGAACGATTTGACGGGGGTATAATTATGAAAATAGCTCGTGCGCTTATATTTTGACACCCCCTGTACGATAAGTGTGTAATATACGGCACTGACCGGCCAGCCCGTATTTACATGTAAATTGAAGAGTCCGGCATGATGGGTTGGAATCGAAACGAAGATGAAATCGCCCCGATGAATAATTCATAACGCTTGAGTTCTTCATTTATGATATGTGGACTCTTAATTATATATTTATTGGACGGCACTCGTATGTCATTCGGCGCGAATCGTAATTAACACTATGAAAAGATTATAATCTACGGTTAATACAAATACACGTTCCTCTCATTGGTCACAGCCACATGTTTGCCACATCAAATTACGGAAACATCCAGGCGTAATGTCCGTGCCCCTTACACGGATAGTTTTTATTTCAACTTTAATGGAAATCTTAAACTTGGATGCAATTAAAACTAGCATTTCTGCTCCGGTGCTTAAATATATATTCGTTTAATATTCATGTGGAAACATATTAAATAAAAATTAAACTTTTCCCTTTGGTCTCTTATTACGCTTTACCTAGAATTAATTTTATTGTGAGAATGATATTCAGTACACGCTACAATAACGATATATCGTAAAGTAAATAGGCAATGAAGAATCTGAGTTAAACTCAACTTAACAATAATAATGAATTATGTATAAAATTTTAAAAAAGTAATATTAAGTAATAATTTAAATCTTTCATTGAAATCACGCTTTACCAATATTTTAAATAAATATATGAACGATGTGGCCTAAGAAATGTAGTTAAATTTCTTTATAATGTTGATTTTAATTTTTAATATAAGCTATCTAATCCACATGGGTTAGAAAAAAGAAATTAATAATGTTTGCAAAGTATAATAGTCGTTTAAATATAAACATTTCTTTGCAATAGAGTAAAGTTTGTGTATTCTTTAAACGCAGGCTAATTTGCCTACTGCCCAGATGGTATCCAGATAATTTTTAAAATGTTTCGTATATATGGCGTCCAATACCGATGTCCTTTATGTTTTGTAGAAGATTTGACAAAATTTCTCTGTAATTTTTGAAAATATTTTTAGTGTTTCTATGTTTACATATATTTTATGATATTTAACAAAAAAAATACAGCAAAACGGGAAATATTTAACGTACTTCGATAGATAGAGAAGAAGGATTTTACACGGCTGAACTAACTGAAACAAAATTGATTTATATTTATCTATTGTAAACGTTTCGCACATTACTCATTGTAGTTTTTGAGTACTGAAATTATAATTAAAATAATGGGTTAATGCTATTATTATTTATTTTTTATAAACACACTTACCAAAGATAAACTTATAATCTTCTTTGTTTTAATTAAATAAGTTTATCTTTGGTAAGTGTAACATGTTTGTGCTTCATATTGTCTATGTCACGCATGATGTTGTTTGTGACTGTCAATATATCTAGCGCACAAAACTGCATGTAGGAGAAAATCAAACAAGTGGCAACCTCTGTTATTAAATTTTGTAGTTTGGTCTTGATTGGTTTTACGTTACTATCAGGTAACCATAGCAACATTCGTCCAAACGCGCCATAGATGTTTTGCATGAAAAATCTATTGTTTGCTTATTGAATGAGTTAAAAAGCATAGTTCCTAACTTGTTCCCAAAAAGATTAGCATTAGAACAACTATGTGGTTTGCCTTTCCTATTACAAAGTCTAATCGATATTTTATGGAAATTTTTAAACAGTCATTTACGTTATGTTTTCCTGTCAAAACTAAAACAGTTGATAACAATGTAGTACGGTATACTACAGAACTTAACCAAATGCGCGAAACTTTTAATAAAATATGCAGCTTCCAGGTCTTCTGAATTTAGACCAAACCATATTTTATTTAAAAATAAATACAGAACCGCTTTAAAACATGCTAAACAACTTGCAAATGCTAACTACATTAAAAAATCTGACAATAAAACAAAAGCAATATGGTCTTTAATAAATAATAGAGCAAACTGTGATACAAATTACTGTGATATAATTATCCGTGATAATCAAAATTGTGATATAAAACTAGATGATTTTAACATATTTTTTACAAACATTGCCGAAAAGATTGTGTCTGATATTCCAGAATCTCAAACGGACCCATTAGAATTTATGCATGCACGTGTTTCCGGTACGGAGTACTTATCTTTCACTTAAGTTGGTGAATCTAAAATGTATGAAAAATTATTTTCACATTACCATCACCATCACCATCACCATCACCATCACCATCACCATCACCATCACCATCACCATCACCATCACCATCACCATCACCATCACCATCACCATCACCATCACCATCACCATCAC